>JACVVK020000177.1:0-52500 GCA_018292915.2 Batillaria attramentaria | reverse complement strand
GCGAACGCGCGCACGCACACACACACACACACACACACACACACACACACACACACACACACACACACACACACACACCATGAGCAGAGTAGTACATGCGGCTCTCTGTAACACATCTCTAAGAAACCTCCCGCCGCCCCCTCCGTCCATACACACACACACACACACACACACACACACACACACACACACACACCATGAGAAGAGTAGTACATGCGGCTCTCTGTAACACATCTCTAAGAAACCTCCCGCCGCCCCCTCTGTCCACACACACACACACACACACACACACACACACACCATGAGAAGAGTAGTACATGCGGCTCTCTGTAACACATCTCTAAGAAACCTCCCGCCGCCCCCTCCGTCCATACACACAGTCGGACACACAGACACACACACGCACACACCGTCACACACACACACACACCGTCACACACACACACACACACACACACACACACACATCGTGACACACACGCGCGCGCGCGCGCTGACACACCCCCACCCCAGCTATCCCCAACAGCAGCTGCTGCAAAACAAGCACTGACTCCCGCGGCACTCTTCTCTTTGTTGAACAGGCACAGAACTTGAAAAGGATTCCCCAGTCCTCGGTCTCTCAAACTGGCACAATTATGCCTAACACAACAAAGGGACACCACTGAATTTCAGGCTAAGTGTCGAGTTCACGGTCACACTGTGTCAAAAACTCTGATTATCTGTTGGCCCAGAACAATAATGCAAGGGTTTTCGAGTCAGCCTCAGCGCTGCGGCCGGCATAACTTGACTTGGGCGCACAGGATATAAATGCACGCCGCAGTCACTGAATACTGCCGATGAGGAATGCACTACCATTCACTGAGTGCAAGAGACAGAATGGGTAACATGATCTGTAAGACAAACATGCGCATGACTATGATTGCGCTGATAACTTCGATCGTCGGCGTAACGCCGAGACACAAATGACTCACTGAGACGCAACTGACACTGACTGACACGCGGCACAAACACTTGAGAAAAGACAGAACTTCCAGCCAATACTCACAGTTGAAAGCGTATTCGCTGTGGTTGCTGTTGTCCACAGCTATAACCACAATCTGGTCTCCTGCTGCACCTTGCTCCATTTCTTCTAGTTGCTCCTCAAAGAATACGTGTTCAACTCCCGGGATAATGTCAGGCGCGTCGTTGGCCTCTTCCCCAGTCGTATTTGCGTCTGGTGCCGCCAGTTTGTCGGCTTATATACCGCGCACGCCACGCGGGGGAAAAAAAAAAAGCGGCCGAGGCGAGGTTCACCAATCGAGTCGAGTCGAGCCTGCAACGTGAAACTAGCAGTGAGTTGTGAGTGGCTGGCGTGTTGCACGCACCACAACGCTAACAGTATGAGCTGTGTATGCTGCGTGCTGTGGTGTGTTGTGTTGTCGCGTTATTGTGTTGTAGATAGCGGGCAGGAAAGGGTCAGTAATGTTGTGGAAGGGGTCTTACGAGTCACAGTGTGCTGTGAAAGTTCATCTCGTGTCAAGGCTGCAACTTAGTGACACTGAGACAAACTGCACGACTCGGCTCAAACACAGCACTCAGTCAGTGGGCACACACACACAAACACACCGTGGCACACACACACACACACACACCGGCTGCCTTCTCAGTACCAACCGGCCGCGGCCGGCCGTGGCAACTGAATTCAGTTACAGGACCGTCCGTCATCACCTATCATCAGTTTTCACTAATAATTTAATTAAAACCAGTATCATGTCACTGCTGACTCCGTCTTGAAGTCAGCAGTCGGTCACAAAAACTATCAAGGCAGACCAATGACTGACTGACTGTGACACTGAACTGAAACTGAACATCATCAGTGTCCCCGGCACGTAGCGGGGAGCCGGGGTGGTCGAATGGTAGAGCGTTGGACTTCTAATGCTGGGGTCGTGAGTTCGATCCAGGCTGGGGCCAAATAATTGTGCTGGCTTTTTCATCGTTGCCCGGTCTTTGATATCACCCGGCGTATGTGGTGGAAAAGGACGTTAAACCCCCAAACACCCACCCACCCACCCGGCACTGAGCATACCATGGGCGGCTTGAGTGGTGAAGACTGACACAGCGTAACGCTGAACGCGGGATACACTGACTGGAACTGAGAATGCCCTATTCTGCCTCTATCCGTGACTTCTCAAAACTTGAAGGAAACGAATGACCCGGCAGTACTGCCGGATGTGTCCTAGCCACCTTTCGCTTGCCCTGAAATCACAATCATGATGGCCACGATTCACTGGGCCGGCGGCCGCCAAGCCAAACACGGTCTGTAAAACTTGCGTTGCGTGTTCCAAATGGGGTTAACTGATGTTCATTGATCGCCGAGACTAGTTTTGACTGAGCACTGAAGTTTGTTTAATCCGGCAAATCCGGCAGGTGTGCCACGGTGTTGTCAGTTCACTAAGTCGGTGCCGGCGCCGGGAAGTGCCAGCACACTGCAAGACTGACGGCTGTGACTTCAGTCAGTGTACTTTCAGACTTGGTGCGGCGTAAATTTCCTTCTCAGTTGCCAACAGACCTGTGAAGTTTGCATATTTGACCTTCAACTGACTAATTTACGAACTATAAACATTCTACAACACCACCCGGAATTGCGATGTCATTGTGAGAGTGGTCCTCAACTGAGTGTTTGTTGCGGCGAAATAAATAATAGTCATCAGACTTCCGCGCGGCCCGGCAGATCAGTTTCAGTTCAGTTTCCGTTCAAGTTCACAGTTCGGGCCGGGGCTCCGGCAGTGAATTCCTCCACCCGGCGAAAATGGCAACTGAAAAGATAACTGGCCGGCTCCAGTCAGGCCAGAATACCACCAAGATAACTATCGGCAAGAGAAAGTATCACAGCTGCTTCCTAACCTGCAAGGTGTGGCGTGGCACGCAGGTGTGTTCCTGCGTGTCTGTCTCAATGATACTGACGACCAGCTAGCACTCAGTAACTATAGTAGCCGTTCCTGCGTCTCGTCACAGTCTGGTCGAAAACACAACATTCTTGGTAGTGCTGTGTAAAGACAGGATTATTTTATTTTATTTTACGAAATAAGGCCCAAAAAGACAAGGAGTGTGCACAACTGAATGCAAATAAAGGCATCACTGATTGGCCAGTGATTACGTTTGTCAAGTTGGTGAACTGAGTTAATGGTCCTTGACAGATCATACTTCACTTCCTACTGATTATTTCAGCGACTTGCATATACATAAAACTGAATTATGTAAATGATACGTAGACTGATACGTTATTTACTCAGTTACACAAACAACGAGTTAGTTATCTTTTCAAGTTCTGTCAGTTGCTATCGTTACTGCGAGACAACTTGAAAAGTGTCAGGAGTATTGACTCAGTGACACACTGTTTCATAAGGAACAAACACAACCCAAGCTGAAATAAGGGATGCCAGATGATAAGGTAGCTAATATTTCAGTGTACACAGTTACCGTACCACTGACAGCCACTTAAAACTGATGATAAGGTAGCTAATATTTCAGTGTACACAGTTACCGTACCACTGACAGTCACTTAAAACTTTATCGCGAGAAGACTGACTTCAGCCGCTACGGTCAGTCTTAAAGCTGTTCAGTTCTGAAAGTTCAAGTCTAGTGTCGCGGCCGGGGAGTGGCGGGAGACTAGTACAAACAAACAAAAAATCTGGAATATTCTGTGCCTGTTGAACATCCATTCACAACAAAACTACTTTCTACGCTGAATTACTTTGAACGTAAACAGACTAGACCGACTAACCCACATGGCAGTGAGGAAAACGCGCCAACAGGTGTAAGGGAGACAACCGCAAAACTTTCTCCCCACCACCTCCCAGCGCTTGTCAAAACAACCAAGTGGTGTATCTCCTCTACCACCTGTGGCCTCCTGCTTGCTGTAATCTCGACAAGAGACAAGAGCAATGCATACCTGCCTTGGTAGGTACTGAAAGAAGCTAAGAAAGATCGAGAAACGGTCTCGATACACCGTCAGAACTACACAACGGCAAGTTGAACGAGTTGACAACTTGAAATGCATATCCGGCGGCAGTGTACTACCATCAAAGGGGGGGTACGCTATGATCTATTCAGTCACCTGATTCTGAGATCATAGCCGGCCTCGACTCTGCCGCACCACAAAACCGACTGCGAAGCGATAATACAGTAATCATAGTATCCGGCCAAACTCTGTCAGCCAAAACTGACTGTGGTCTCAAATCTATCCCATCTGTGTAAGCCAGAGACGTTTAAAACTTTAATTTCACTTACCTATGAAGACAACAGTGGCAGAGGTTTTACAACACAGCGTAACTACAAATGCACCGTAACCTCCGGTAGATCGTATCACCGAGTCTCACTGAACCCGGCGATAGCGTCAAGTTCGTCTGCCCTACGGGTTATCTAAGTGCCGCCGTCGCCGAGTTAGCCACAAAAAAAGCAAGTACTGAGCGACTAGGCAGATTAGAGATCCAACGCAGTGGCTATTTTACCGCCGGGAGGGTTGGTGCGGTGTGGGCGTCGGCTACGGGGTTATTATTTACGGGGGAGCTTTTTTTACCTTTCACCGAAGGACCAGGTCGGTCGAAGTGAGAGCGAGACTGACTTGAAACTGGAAACAAACAGCATGTGGGCCGTGTTTGCTTGTTCGCAACGCGGGACCAAAAGTGACGTAGTGCGGACAGAGCTTACTGGATACAAACTGCAGAACAGGATTTCTGGTCAAAGCGGTGAATAGCGCATGAGTCTGGTTGTTTTCCTGACATGCAACCACTGCATAATAGAGAACCACTGAGTGACCTTTGCCGGTGTCAGCCGTGACCTGTTTTCTCCCTCGCATACTGACGTTCTTTGCCAGTCAGCCTTACTACAGAGCCCGGTGCTCCGCGAGAAGGCTGTTCGCCCGAATATGATCCAGTGGCCTATTTAGCCTGTCATCGCCTACATGCACACACTCGCACCACAAAAACAGAACGAACGCTAACCTTTCACGGCGTTGCAACTAGCAACACACCACTTGCCGCTGGGCTGGGTCAGAAGAACGAGGTGACAAAAACCACAGGCATCCGTGAGCAACTCTTGTCAGTCGAATAGACTAGAAGAGACGGGAACCGGGCCTAGGAATCTTGAAGCTAACAGCTGCCGTATGGAGCTTTTGCTGCATGGAGACGGGCCGTACACTCACAAAATGTCAGTCAGCCGCTGTGGTGTAGTGATTAAAGCTGTTTCAACTGTTTGTTGAAATCATCAACCGGTCGCCAACTTGGTGTGAAAGGAAGCTAGAAGACGCCCACGAAACTTCATTCCGGTTTCAAGTATTCAGTCAGTTGTCTGACTAGTAGGATATAACTTGAGTTACTCCACTGTCCATCAGTCTGTGCAAGGGCTGTCACAGTCACTGGACTAATGGGCTAAGTCGATCCGCTGGTATTTCCGTGTCCTCACTGAATACGGCTGAGCCGCGGACTACTTATTTCAATTCATTCCATTACTGATTCCGTTCCCGCTGGTTTACTCAGTTCAGTACTGAGGTACCGCTGAGTCCAAGCGGTCAAAACATCATTCAGACCCTCACCAGCTGCTCAGTGTTGGTTTAGTGCCAGTCCGGGCAGCGGTGCCGGGCCACTGACGCGGCTACAGTTCATTATTTATCAGTAGCGGAGTATCCAACACTAAAAACGCTGATGAAACATGAGTGAATTCCCAGTGGCTGTCCGGGTCCATTTCATTTCATATCATTTGTTGAGTTGGGTTGTAGTTCTACACCGAGTCTCAAAGCATCCCGGTGTAGGATCCGGTCCGGTCCCCCCTCTGAAGTAGTCCCCCGGGGGACCAATTCGTGGCAAAAACTGCTCTATAATGGTCCCCCCTTAGACATCCAGCCTCGTTTTCGACTGGTCCCCCTGGGCGATTTTGGTCCCCCCTCGCATCCAAAATAGGCCCCCTCTCGAAGTGGTCCCCCTCTTTTCTAACCAATGTAGTCAGTATTTATTTTTAACTTTATTGTTATAGTGTGTGTCAACTCAGTAGAAAACGTGACTCTGGATCTCTCTCACTCTCTCTCTCTCTCTCTCTCTCGCCCCCCACACTTTCTCTCCTCCCCCCATCTCTCAAACACACACACACACACACATTATGCACGCACTCACGCACGCGTGCACACTCACTCACGCACGCACGCACGCAAACACACACACACACACACACACACACACACACACACACACACACACACACACACACACACACACACACCCCTCTTTCGTTATATGTATAATTATTTTCATTTTTGTACAGAGATGTTATTCAAGATGATCTTGAACTGGGTCAAGGTTACAGTGTCAAATCTAAACTTTTAAAAGTGATTTAACTTCGTAGATTTGCCGTTCTATGTAGCCTATACTTTTGTTTTTTATTTTCTCTTTTTTTTTGTGGGATGAGAAAACGGTCGCCACTAAAAAACAAAAGTATAGGCTACATAGAACGGCAAATCTACGAAGTTAAATCACTTTTAAAAGTTTAGATTTGTTTTCTCTTTTTTTTTTTTTTTGTGGGATGAGAAAACGGTCGCCACGCTTCTTGACACGTCACGTGACTCGTGTCAAACATCGCCACGCTTCTTGACACGTCACGTGACTCGTGTCAAACATGCCTATAATTATAAGTACACGACAATTCATTCCGTCAACCAGTCTTCGTTTTTCATTGACTATCATCATGGACGACACTCTGTATGACAACGTGTTGAACTATTTGAAAAATGGCACTTACCCTCTGACCGCGAAAGGGGAAAACCGTGATGTGACTAAAGTTAAAAAGAGACAGTTGAGAAAGACTGCTGCAAAATACACAATTCGAGAGGATGTGCTCTACCACGACGGAATCCTCGTGGCAAAGAGGAACCAGGTTCCAGAGATATTGCAAGAGTTTCATGACAACTATGTGAGCGGAGGACATTTGGGGATGAACAAGACTTATAAGAAGGTGAGCACCCGTTTTTGTACTCCCAGTTTTAACAGGCTTTAGAATGGGAACGAGGTTTTGTGTGTTTCTGGTATGTCTGGTATAACCAACACATCGGATATAGCGGCCACTTTTGTCCTGGTGGACGTTATATCCGATGACTCCGTATATAACGTAAATTTTCCGGTATAGCCGATGTCTTCGGTATATAACGGACATTTTCCGGATTGAAGACATTTCCTTTGCTGGCTCTCTCTCTCTCTCTCTCTCTCTCACTCACACCCCCCCCCCCCCCCACACACACACACACTGTTATCTACCAGTTATCTTTAAGACATAGTATTTATAAATATTTCATTACTCTTTTTTCTCTCTAGGTCTTGGAGCGTTACTTCTGGCATGGAATGAAACAGGAGGTTGAAGACTACTGCAGATCATGCTGTGTGTGCCAGAACATGAACGCTTGCAGAAAGAAGCCAGCAGCACCGCTTCACCCCATCCCAGTGCCCAAAAAGAAGTGGAGCCTCGTTGGAATGGACATCATAGGACCTTTGCAGGTCACTGACAGAGGTAACCAGTACATTGTTGCCCTCACAGACCACTTTACAAAGTTTCCCGTTGCCAAGGCCATCCCGTGCAAGAGTTCAGAGGAAGTTGCCAGATTCATGTACGAAACCATCTGCATCTTTGGCGCGTTTGATTCCCTCATAACTGACCAAGGCCGTGAGTTCATTAACTTTGCGCTTGATATTCTCACCGACCGTTTCAATATCAACCATCGCATTTCTTCGGCCTACCACCCTGAGACGAACGGCCAACGGGAGAGGGACAATAGGACACTCAAAGACACTTTGGTAAAGATCACAGACAATGATGATTGGGATGAACTCTTGCCAGCAGCCCTGTTCGCCTACCGAACATCCGTTCACAAGTCTACACAGTTTTCACCCTTTTTGGCATTGTATGGTGAGCAGGCAAAACTACCATTTGACGTCACTGGTGATGCCAACGAGCAAGATCTGAACGAAGAAATCATGGACACTATGAAGGGGATTCACGAGGAAGTCAAGAACAAAATTGGTGAAAACATTTCAAGGGCGCAGAAGAAGCAGAAAGAGTACTATGACAGCAGGCGTGCATATGACCACGGGTTCCGCATCGGAGACAAAGTCTTAATCATCAATGCTGCACGAGTACACAGAATGGGAGGCAAGATGGCACCAAGATTCGTCGGGCCATATGAGGTCATAAGTGTGTTGCCGAAGGGTCGACTTCAACTGAAGAACACTAAAAGTGGGAAAATACTGAAGAATCTCTACAATATCAGCAACGTCAAATTGTTCCATGATCGTACACAGGACAACGCTGACCCCTCCCATGCTCCACAGGCTGACCCCTCCTATCATCCACAGGCTGACCCCTCCCATGCTCCACAGGCTGACCCCTCCTATCATCCACAGGCTGACCCCTCCCATGCTCCACAGGCTGACCCCTCCTATCATCCACAGGCTGACCCCTCCCATACTCCACAGGCTGACCCCTCCCATGCTCCACAGGCTGACCCCTCCTATCATCCACAGGCTGACCCCTCCTATCATCCACAGGCTGACCCCTCCCATGCTCCACAGGCTGACCCCTCCTATCATCCACAGGCTGACCCCTCTTGCCAGCCGCCATTGAGAATGAAGTTCCACCCCGTTGATGGTGCCTGGCAAAAGGATCGGGCCTCCAGTTTGAATTTCCCCAGACTTTTCAGGCGGCACCCCTCAAGGGAAAGTGTTGAAGTTGACATTACGGCTACACCTCTCGATAGCGTTAGCGTAAAAGGAGATGGGAATTGTTTTTTCCGGTCTGTGAGCTTTGTTGTTTTGGGGACTGAGTCGAAATATAAGGAATTCCGAAATATCATTTGCGATTGGATTGAAAAGAATGACAAACGCTTCTACGGAACGAGCGCACGTGAAAATTACGTCGCGACATCAAACATGAGAAACGACCGTACTTGGGCCACCGAGGTTGAGATATTTGCTGCAGCCACCCTCTTGGACACGCCCGTGTATGTGTTCACAAGAGAGGCTCCAGGCCGACAACCTAGGTGGCTGAAATACGGGCCAGTTTGGCAATCGGCCCCATTGAAAACAGACAGAGCAATTTATATAATGAATCTTGGACATCACTTTGCTCCTGTTTTTTGTGTCACTCCTTAGACCAGAACTGTTAGTCTTCTGCTGTTTTTGTTGTTTCAAGCGTCATGATTTGAGACACTGGTACTCAGTCTTGACTGTCTACTTGAAGTACGCTGAAAGCCAAAGGTGGCAACTAGTTTTCATGTCATGGACACTTACTTAATTTTGAAGAAATATTTTTCTATGGCGTTGTATAGAAAATATTAGATACTTGGTCTTTGATGTTATTCTCTAAATGCTATTTCCAGTTTAAAAAAATTGACAGGAAATGTGGACTTTCATGCATTCGATGACGTTTCATGCAAAGACAGTACGGTAGAAGTTTGTTTTGTACTTTGCTATTGTTATTATTTTGCTCATTTCAGGACAAGATGTGCGATTAACAATTTATTAATTTACATTTATGTTGCGTTATAAAGTGCACAGCGCTCTGGTTAACAATTTCTGTTGCAACTCTTTGCTATTCATTAACTGTTTCTTGTTTCATTTCTTGTTTCTTTGACACAGTTTGACTGGACATACCTTTTGAAATAAAGTTTTTCTTGTCAAAGAACGTAAATGTCTATTTCAGGTTTTGCTAGAGAGAGAGAGATAGAGAGTGGGGGGGGGGGGGGGAGAGAGAGAGAGAGAGAGAGAGAGAGAATATTGATTGACTTATTTATTTATTGTTTGAAATTCTAGTAATAATGTTTAGTATTCGGTACAACCATCTCATAAACAAAAACAAAAAAAAAAGAACCAATGCAAAAAAACAACTGAAAGAAACAAGAACCAACAACCAAACAAATATATCTCACACACACAAAAATAACAACAAGCACATAAATCGGGAAAAAAAAAGAAAAAAAAAATGTTCCTATGGCCCTGTGCTTTTGGGGACAATAAAGTTTTGTAACAATAAAGTTAAAAATAAATACTGACATAGCTCTACATTGATTAGAAAAGAGGGGGACCAGTTCGAGAGGGGGCCTATTTTGGATGCGAGGGGGGACCAAAATCGCCCAGGGGGACCAGTCGAAAACGAGGCTGGATGTCTAAGGGGGGGACCATTATAGAGCAGTTTTTGCCACGAATTGGTCCCCCGGGGGACTACTTCAGAGGGGGGACCGGACCGGATGCTACACCGGCACGTGACTGACGGATTGAAAACGATGTTTCGGCGATCACTGACTGGCTGAGACTGACTCCGTCTCCCGGCCGGCACTGTCTCCGTCAATGCAACTATTGCTGTGTCACAGTTTCCCCCAATACTGTGACACGAGATAAAATAATGTCCACCACAACCCTGTTTTTAGAAGCTGTGTGTATCATTCATAGTAATTCTGTTTCAGTCATTTGCACCGAACTGAACCGCTACGGCGTCAGGAGTCACGGGCCCTCCGGTCGCAGGGCTGAAGCCTGACTGAAGTGAGACTGAAGCTGGTCAGTTTCTGACTGACAATTGCCGCACTGACTGAGAACTCTTGGTGGCCGCTGTCCATCAGACTATACTGGGAATCAAATGGACTCTTGAAGACTATGACAAACGGCCCGGAAACGCGAGATGCAGCCCAAAACTGTGTTTCTGAGGATTGCGTTGTGCCAAATGACGGGAAGGAAGTCTACAGCATCTCAGTGCAGATGCCACTTTGGCTCCAGGGGAGGGAAGCTGGTTAGGGGTGTTGGCAGAAAACCGCAGCGGTAGGCCGGGGGGGGGGGGGGAGCGGTTGAAGGGTGGGGAAGAGCGGTGCTCCGGCCGGGGGACGGAGGGGATTTCTTCAGGCAACAATTGTGCCCGGCAATCTTTCAGGGAATCTTTAGTTTCAGGGCTTTGTTAACTCCGACTAGTGGCGTTTCCAAGTCCCGACGTTGACACTGAGAATGCCTAACATCACTACCGTGACCGCTGCCGGAAAGCCGATGCAAAGACTGGCGATAAAAATGTCCCGGCTCACTGCGCTGAGTCCAAAATGTACATTATTAATGAGTAGAGCCCCTAATCTTACACACCCATGCGGCCGCCGCGGGTGGAACATTTAATGGGAATTTCTCACCATCCCTAAATCGATTTTGCTTAACGTTGAAAGACTGACATGACACGAGTGTTCCGCCAGGTCACGATCGATAGGTTAAGACCCTTTACAGGTTCCAAATTTACGGTCGATGAGCCCCGTCTTCCCACCACTATTTCTGGCCTGGCCTTCAGACGATGAATTCTTTGGAGAGTAATGTCACGTACTACCGACGTCCCGGGAAATGTCTGCGGGACATCTTTCTACGGCCGAATGGCGCATGTCTGTTGGGGAATGACTTGTGCTCTGCCATTTACTCTGCAGATTTTACTTCTGCTTCCTCTTTTTTACTGGAAAATTTGCTGCAACGATTTGCACAGTCGATACTCGTCCCTTTTAACTTTGTAGAGCTGAACACGAATCGTGAAAAAATAAAAGAAAAAAAATGCAGCAAGAGAAAAATCGTGAAAAATAGGTTTGGAGAAGGTGACTTCCCATTTAATCTCACAGTAAAAAGCGCTTCAAGGAGATGTAGGCTAGGAAAATTGCTGAACAAGGTAGAACAAATTTGATCCTAACCTTTTATTACAGATTTCAGAAGAACACTGGCCCCAAATGCTGTGGTGGTCTCCGTGAATTTTTTCTCCGTCCGCGTCACCGTTAAAAACGACCGTTTATCTTGCCATTTTCACTATATGAGCCCTATAAATGGGCTTTTGAGGGTGTGCACAAGGTATGCGTGTTTGCGGGTACAGAAATGCGCAGAACTCCACTCTAAATACGGTCACTGTTAGACAAGACATGCATTGTTGACATACTGAAATTTGACCCCAATCAGAATGATGCTTCCTGGAAAATTGCGGCCATCAGTTTGGCCGTGATTCAAAGGACCCTGTAAAACGGCGGTATTTGATGCTTGTGCACTTATCAGGTCACTGCAGGTGACATGTATCGCGGAAAACATTTAGGAACATTGAACAATTTAGTCAGGAAACGCTTCTTTGGTGTTGTGAAGTTCCCTTGACATCGCATGTGCAGGTACGTATGAAATATGATATCCAAGTGAGCACGTTTTTCGGTAGCGATATTTTGGGGGTGTACTTACTAAAGTAGTTGCTGCGTTGTGAGTAGTGAACGGTTTTTCTCAAAGAGCAGTGCACACTCAAGAATAGTATATCAGTTGTGTCATATCAAAAGTCCATCAAAATCGCTTTTGTACTTTTGTCACAAACAGCCAACGAAAGTGCAGTCTGTTTAATAATGGCTGCTAGTTCAGTACTAGCTCAGTGCAATGGAAATTATGTAGAGCACAACCTCAAGTCTATAGTAGTATGTGGCTGAATTCATTTCAAGTGTTATGAGGTATGTTAATCACACGGCAAACATGTTTTCAAGGTCAAGGTCATTGGTTTGTCTGTTTACTCCAAAACATTTTACTTCATCGCTCAGAATAAGCATTTTGGTGCTGCTAACTTTTGTCCCCGTGGTTTGGTGAGTTCACAGCATCCTCAGAATAAAAATATGACTGCAAAATCTTCATAACTCAAGCGTGACCTTGACCTTTACTAGAGGTCACCAGAAAGGCATTCTTATCAATGCATATTAGGCAAATGTTATGCCAAAAGTTGTATTTACAAAATTTTCACCCAGTCTCTATGACCTTTACTCCCAAGGTCAAGGTCACCAAGGTTGTCCACAAGAAATCTTCTCATACAAACATCGTTTGTGCTAATTTTGTTTTGCCTGGTGCTTGTAACTGCTTGTTCTTTTGCTTATTCTAACACAGCGATGAAATAAAATGTTTGGGAGTAAACAGACGAACCGATGACTTTGACCTTGTAAACGTTTGCCTTGTGATTAACATACCTCATAACACTTGAAATGAATTCAGCCACTTACTACTGTAGACTTGATGTTGTGTTCTACATACTCTCCATCACATTTTGCCAGTAATGTGTGCCAGTAATTTTCATTTGTAAATTTGTGAATGTCCAAAAAAAGGCAACATAACGGCGTTTGTTCCCAAGGAAAAAAAACGTTGAAAATAAAAGAGATTTCACAGATTTGCTTCTGTGTCTATTGTGTTTTATTTGCATTCGTGTAATTTTATTTTACTGGAAGTTTCATATTAAGTTTGTCTAATTTCTGTACCTGTACCTCAAAACAGGAATTAATGAAAATGTCCGACATTTTCTGAGAGCGTTAGAATTTGAGGCAAAAAGGTATACTTGTAATAGTATTTTAGGGATGCTGGACCATTTCTCTAAAGCATGATGTGCGTCTGCAATTGATCTTTGAAGCGTAGCAGCTGCAGCAGCGTAATATGTCAGCCCGGTCCCCATCAGTAAGAGAATTGGCGTCTATATGGAAAAAGGAAGATTTGATAACTGAGAGCTGCTACAGGCAAATCTGTTGTCATTTCGTTGGACCACCGCAGGGTGTCTGGCCTAACATATCCAGTAGTCAAACTTGAAGTGTGTGCACAATACCTGCTGCAGCGGCGTCATTTGTAATCTTTGCTGTGTATAGTCAATTTTTGAACACAACCCACAATATGGATTCCCCTCATTACCCCTCACAGCCAAAGGGACATAGTGGATGGGCTAGTAACACGTAAGTGCCAAGCCTCTCCTCTAAAAGTTGGTCAATAACAAAAAACGCTGTGTACACTGTGGCCGTCATATCTGGCTACTTGGTAACCTACCCTCGCAGCAGTTAATGCTCTGTTTAATTAGAAAAAGGTAATTTAAGTCACCTATTTCAAGCAGTGAAGAGTTCATGAAATTTGATGTGGGATGCACGTTTTCCTTCTCCTGGAATCACTCTACTTTTTCCAATATGTAAAACAATGACAAGTTAAAACTGGTGGCTGCTAGCAGCAAAATATAAACCTACCCCCCACGCAGCATGTAATGAAGGAAATGGAGAAAAAATGGGTAAAAATAATGACCGCTGTAAAGAAGACGTTCTTGTTTAGATTCACGGATCTTTCTTCATACGACTAGTCATTGTCTTTTCCATCAAGACAAATGTATAAAAAGAAATTGCATCAAGTGTAGCAATTATGGCAGGCTCTTTTGGTAAGCACCGCTTTCAGCCCATATAGTGAACTGATAGCTTCAATTAACGGCCATCTATAAACAATGAATCTCTCATACAAGTTCTGGAAGATAATTCTGAAACACCGAGCATGTGCCCGAATATTTGCATCATATTATACTTGTTTTCGCGGTTACACCTTATCACAGCAACCAATCAAGTGTCCCTACTCCCATCATTACGCATATTCAGCCATTATTAAACAGGTTGCACATTCGTTGGCTGTTTGTGACAAAAGTACAAAAGCGATTTCCATGAACTTTTGATATGACACAACTGGGATACTATTCTTGTGTGTGCACTACTCTTTGAGAAAAACCGTTCACTACTCACAACGCAGCAACTACTTTAGTAAGTACACCCCCAAAATATCGCTACCGAAAAACGTGCTCACTTGGATATCATATTTCATCGTACCTGCACATGCGGTGACATGGGAACTTCACAACACCAAAGAAGCGTTTCCTGACTAAATTGTTCAATGTTCCTAAATGTTTTCCGCGATACATGTCACCTGCAGTGACCTGATAAGTGTACAAGCATCAAATACCGCCGTTTTACAGGGTCCTTTGAATCACGGCCAAACTGATGGCCGCAATTTTCCAGGAAGCATTATTCTGATTGGGGTCAAATTTCAGTATGTCAACAATGCATGTCTTGTCTAACAGTGACCGTATTTAGAGTGGAGTTCTGCGCATTTCTGTACCCGCAAACACGCATACCTTGTGCACACCCTCAAAAGCCCATTTATAGGGCTCATATAGTGAAAATGGCAAGATAAACGGTCGTTTTTAACGGTGACGCGGACGGAGAAAAAATTCACGGAGACCACCACAGCATTAGGGGCCTGTGCTTTACTGATTTCTGTAATAAAAAGTTAGGATCAAATTTGTTCTACCTTCCGCTATATAAAAAGCCTAATTAGACTAGCCTAATGGTTTAGGACATAGCTACAATTACATCACACACACACACACACACACACACACACACACACACACACACACACACACACACACACGTCTCACAACTCCGGCCAAAAAAAAAGCAGCAGCATAGTATGCACGTAAGGTGTCTATGACGCAGATTTCGTTACGTCACTGTGTGCGTGAAAGTATGTATTGCGGTCTGGAGAAACGTCACAGTCTTGTTTTTCATCACTGAAACTTGCTGTTGCGCATAGCAAAATCTGCCCCATCCTATAAAGTTGTTTCTCTATAGAGAAACAACTTTGAAAAGGCCGGCCACGACATATTCCCCTCCTTTGTCAGTATGTTTGTACCATTGGGAGACTCAAGATTTTCCAGTTCTCCCATACTGCAGTGCTGAATTCACTCATGGTGACAACTGACTTCACTGTGTTTCTCTTAGTCAGGAAAATCCCACCCATCTCAAGTTCTTCCTGCAATAAAGTCATTATCTCTTTGGGCACTAGGCTGCAAACACCAACAGAAGCTTAATACGACAGAGAGTTGATACGTCGGAGGTTTAACGTCCTTTTCCACCGCGTCAAGGTAATCTCAAAGACTGACGGGCCAACGCGCCAAAAGCCAGCACAAATTATTGACTTTCATGAGCCGGCCGGGAATAGATCGAGCCGAGTATTAACGGTCCAACGCTCCGTCATCTCGATTATGGATTCCACCGAACAGACAGGGGAGGAGGGGGGTGGGGGGGGGAGGGGAGCGGCGAGTGGAAACAATCTAAAAAGCGCAAGATCTTCCATCAGAAGATTACCGATTTATCGACTCCCGCCACTATCGTGCGGTCATCTGCCATCGGTCTCTAGGGGACTGATGTCGCTGCATCACACCAAGTCATTTCGACGTGTCACGATTTATGCAGTTTTCTACTGGCAGGTCATACGGGCTGTCAGGCAGGCTACAGTGCCTGTGTTCCTTCCAAATCGGTGGTTGTAGAATTCATGGCATGGAAATGCGATAATTCCAAAATTAATATCTGTGCTTCACAGAAAACAATGTTTCTCGGTTTTGGAACGGTTGTGCTTGAGGCACACTACAACCCGGGTTTAACTGACGCGAGTTTACCCCGAATCGGGTTGGACTCGGGGTCAATAGCGTTTACACTACAGTCTCTGCAAGTCTAACCCTGACAATGACGCTCCTTAGTACCTTACGTCATACCCGCCGCCATGCCTTTACGAAAGCATCATGACGCCAGCTGCATGTTTGGATCTGAACGGATGCGGGTCGCTTTTGACCCGGGTTGGTTAAATGTAAACGTACCAACCTCGGGTCCAACCCGGTAAATTTGGCAAGTGTAAACAGCTTCTTTGGCAGTGCGCCTGTACTTTCGCAATAGTCCGTTTAGGCGGTACATGTAGCAGAGCTCTAAATGCTTTGTATTGATGTTTGCCGGCCGTGCGAAGGAGGAGACTTCAACGGCCCGAGGGGAGCCGGGATAGCCGAATGGTAGAGCGTTGGACTTTCGGTGCTAGGGTCGTGAGTTCGAATCCCGGCGTGGGCCAAATATTTGTGTTGGCCTTTTTCTTGTTGCCCCGTCTTTGATATCACCCATACGTGGCGGAAAAGGACGTTAAACTCCCAAACACCCACCCATCCACTCAACGGCCCGAGCCTCTCCTAGTCAGCCGTGTCACAAGATTCTGACAGACGCTGTTCGTTTCGGCTTCTGTCTGCTCAATATCAGCATATGTGTATCTGTAACTGTGCATGCGTTCATGTGCTATGATGCTAGACGTCACCAAACCAGCTGAGAACGATTTGAACCTGGAAATGTCAGACAGTGACCATCATAAGTACCCGTAGCGGCTGAAATGACTGTACAGCTTAAAGTTTGAAGCTTTCGGGCCATTTATTATTATTATTATTATTATTATTATTATTATTAAGGTTTGGAACAGTTACAGACTTGGAACAGAACAGGCTGATCACCGACTCGCGTGTCGCGGGAAATATGCTCATTAATTCACAACGTACTCGAATGCAATTTTCCATCGCACCGAAACGATTTGTTTTGTTTCTTCCTCTTTTTTCTTCTTCTTCTTTTTTTTTTCCAATGCATGGGCCACGGGCTCAGCAATAATTGCCGTAATATTTCCAAGCTGGGAGGACAAGAATGATATCGCAAGATATTAGACACATACCAGTGTTGTCGCCTTTCCCAATCGATACACTCGAGTACGGCTTGAATGAGCAATAAGCTCCCGACGGTGCCGCAATGGACAAAACCAGCAAAAAAAAAATATATATATATATATATGTACAGCTTGTAAGCACTACGTACAGGGCCTGATCAGATTAATTTTATGGGGGAACATATCTTCGGGAAGATTGGTCGTCTGATTTTGAAACGGCAGCAGGGAGATAATGCAGTATTACACTAGTTTTGGAAATTGGTTGGTGGTTTGCAGAGTTGAACTCACGACCCAAGCATTGGAAGTCGAACGTTCTATCGGCACGGCTATCCTGCCTCCCGTTAGTGGTCAAAGTGTGTAAGAGATGGCTCCGAATTCACAAAGCTAATTAAAAAAAAATGTTAATGCAATTTTTAAAGAGTCAAATGAAAACACGTATACAAATTGCAATTCAGCTTATCACATAGAAGGCATCGGTACAGTCTATGTTTTCACTGTGGCAGTATTCAACTTCAGCTATACAATCACTGAGTCTATGAAATTTGTCTCATCTTCAAAAATGAAGGAAAAACTGAGTGATGATTACAAAGAACCCTCCAGCAGCTGCAAAGGTCAACCAGACGAAGTCAAACAGCCAGCCCCACCACCACAGACAGAAACATAAGGATCTCTACACAGAAAAAAAGATTACCTCAATTGCACCAAACCCTCCTACCGTAGGGACAGGGCTAAAAAAAAAAAAAATACAACAAACGAGAGAACTCGAAACACAACGGTAAAAATGTATCTAATGAACAGCGGGAAAAGTCAGAGCAAGATCTCAGCAAAAACCAACGACCAGGAATAAAAATCTATTCAACAGTGAATAACTCACAGCGAGACAAAGCCTCTCTGGTTTTGTAGTATTCACAATTGTCACACACAGGGCCTTCTCAAATTCCCGTGCTCGTGGAGTGCAAATGGGTTATGGGTGCTTGTTGAAAGGCTTACTACACCACCACCACCACCACGTGCTCTGTTTGTGCTTTATATCGATTCAGCGACTGTGTTTAATCCCCCACGGTGTCCCCTCCAGCTCGAAAAGCCTTTACAGGTCGTATAATGGGCTTTTGGTTCAAGCCAGGCAGCTGATCTGCTGTTAAGAAAGTTCTAGACTTGAAGTACTGAACTGAAGAAGATCGATTGTATTACCACAGCCCGGCTGACTTCGGTGCAAGTCCTTTTGTCTTCAGTAGGTGCTCTTCGCTATTGTGAGCGATATTTTATTTGCGTTTTTATCCTCGTACACGCCGTTGAAACAATCGCGATTTCCATATCACATACTGTCATCTGGCGTCTACAACACCGCAATATCAGACCGCCGATTAAAATGCAAACTGCTGATAAAAAATATCGTCACCGCTTCGAGATACCAAACTAAGGTAGGCCACTCTCGGGATTTCTTGACACTCATCTCTCAAAGTGTTATTGATAACTAGGAACCTTCTAGTTTCCGAAAGTACTGCCCATGTGCCGATTGATTCTTTCTGTTTTGTGCACTGACTGAGGAGAGATTGAGAGTTCCAGCTGTTGCCTTTCAGTCGTGCCAAGTGGTCTACCTTCTGATGATGACACTTTAAGTTGGATGGTGTTTACAAGAAAGGTGTTTATGAGTAAAACTGTAAGATAATGTAGCCGTGTTGAGTATGTTTCGCGTGTCTGTACCGGCAATGCCAGAAATGTAGGCGTGAGCCGGGATCAGAAAAAGTAGCGCATATGGGCGCTCCTTACCGCAGAGATGCAGTTCCACAGACAAACGGAGCTCGCGGCCAACCAACACACACACACACACACACACACACACAGACAGAGTCCACTCGATCTCAGTCTGTTCAGATAAGGGCATGAGTTCAAACAGGGCCGGTTACCGATACATCTACGACTGAGAATATCAAATGCATTATTGCATTTACACTTACAGTCTAAGCTATTATCGACATATGAAATATTCATACCAGCGACAGAATACAGAAGCTGAAAATTCTGCATACCTCCACATTCAACGGCGCATGACTTGTGCCGGCGTCGAACAGCTACGGCATTCAGTGTGAAGTTTCCTCCCTTTGGTCAGCTTCGGTTTCTGTTGTTATGGCGACGCGATGTGTCGTCTGCCCGCTATCTGCAATTAGTGTCCTTTCAAGCTCTATTGTTGCCTTTACGTCAACTTGTCGTGTGAAGACTCACTCAGACGATAGTTACTTCCGCACTACAATTACACCATTCTGTCTGAGGCGTTGTTACAAAAACTGACACAGACTGAAGCAGATTTGTCTCCGCAGCGGCAACCGGGCGGCATCCTTATGTCCTTTGCGTGTCTTTTGTTCGTGGCGTACAGTGTACGTTTAACCTTGTGGAGTGGGAGATACTTGAAGTCAAGGACAAGCTAGCACTCAGGGAATATTATCATTGGTCTGTCGCCGGGCGCTGGAGCAGGTCTCGCCTGGTATTACCGATACAGACTGACCGGCCGGCTGGCGGGGCTCAACAAGGCTCGGCGCATCAGCCTGTTTGCGTTTCAGGCAACCAATGAATTTCAGGGATTAAACGACACAACACGGTGCAGCATCTGACGTAGACATATCGCACCTGTCACGTCAAGAGACAGCGTTTCCGTTGATAAACGTGCTGGAGGTTGCATGTGGACCCACGTTTTATATTTAATTCATTTTAATTAACTTTTCCTTTGCTTTACAACAATGCATACAGTTCATGCAGAACTGTCTGTTATGAAAAAAACTTCAAAAGATTTATAACAGATCCTCCACCCCACCCCCACCCCCCGCCTCTCAAAAAAAAAAAGAAAGAAAAAAAAAGCTCATGCCGCCACGGAAATTTATGTTGTTACATCTTTTTTGTGGAATTGACTGTATTAGTGTAGGGAAGAAAGAAGCACTGAAAAGGAGAAACTGGTTTCAACAGTGGTTGGATTAAATGTGCTTGGTATGTAAGCATCCTTTGTCCACAGAAGCGGCGCGTTGGTGAACAGTCCTGTACAACATGAAACCTACTGTTGACCCTCGAAACCTATGGCGACATTCCGATCAGTCCAAGGCCCGGACATGTCAATCCAACACTATGAGACCTTGTCGGCGTGCATTACTTGATGAACAGAGATCCATTGTTGGCGGTTTTATTGAAACTGATACGATCCCACACACACATTTGTTAGTTAAGTCGTTATGTATGTCGCTTATCCTCACTGCATTGCCGGCTGAGGACGGTACGAACGTGCAGAGGCTGGTACTGTCTGACCTCTCAGCCCCTCGGACACAACACTAACTCCTGGCGCGCTTTGTAGATTACGATTGTATTCGTCTCTCGTGCGATCGGTTGAGGCCTGTTCGGTGAATGGATGTTGTAGGACTGAATGGTGGACACTAGGACAGGCGCTTCGTCTGTTCCGACCCCCGCCGTCGCAAGTGTTGAAGATTGAGTGAGACAGATAGTCGATACGCACCAGCCGGTAGATCATGCGGTGTTGGAGACTGAATGAGGTGTGTGTGTGTGTGTGTGTGTTGCCTCATTCCAAGACTGACTTTGTTTTCGGTTCTGTCTTAGTCTTGATACGTTCGGACGATTGGTACCAAATTTTGTTCCATGTGCGTAGACGGATCAAATGATGAACCCCAGACGGCACAGGGGTAGCCAGGCTGGCCGGGACAGCCGAGTGGTAGACTGACCGCGCGCTGGTTGGTTGGTTGGTTAGCTGGGGTTTATCGTCCACGCCACAACGAGGTGATTGCAGACGGCCCTAGGGGGCTGGTTATGGGGGATGGGGATAGCTACCCTAACTGTACAGTCCTGCTGAACACTTTTCCAATCCAGTCAGACTGCCAGGTCGGCCACAGTTTATGTATCCTTGACTGTAATGGACAAGTTACACAAACAGATCCAGTTCACAGTCAGTGGAAGTGGGGCAACGTGAAAAGGCCTGTACAAATTTTGACCCTGTCGGGATTCGAACCCGGGACCTTTCGGTCTCGAGTCCAATGCTCAAACCGTTGAGCCACCGACTCCCCAAATACCGCGCGCTGGCGGCCGGCTGGACTTTTATGGCTTGAGTCGAGAGTTCGAACTGAATCTCCGGCTCAGTGGGGCCAGCCAAATATTTTTTTTTCCTGTCCGTTTTGATGTCACCCGTATGTGGTAGAGAAGAAGGACGTTAACCCCTCACGAAACACCCACGTGGTGACCGTCCCTATGTCGTAAAATTAATCTGATCTGTCCCGGCGCTGCGACTGATCAGTCACCACGTCAGTCTGCCGCCGCCGATCACTGACCTGACAGACCGCTCTCTCGAACCGCCATTGGCGATTCGGTTAATTAAATTTGGACTGCCGGCGAACCGGCAAAGTGACTTTAGTGACCGCAAATCAGCACTGAAGTTTTCAGTCTCAGTCATCTGGTTCAGTTTAGTCGGCAGTCCGACGGCGGTAGTAATGCGGCCGCCACTGACTCGAGTTAGGCTACGTCAGTGTAGTAGTCACGACATGATCATTATCAGTTATCCCGCGTCGGTTTGATTCTTTAAAAATTGAAGAAAAAATCACCTCCATTGGTCCATAAACAGGCAAGAAAACAACGACAAAAACAAACGAAAACAAACGAACAACGACTACTGTAGCATAACTGGACGCTGGCGGCACGCTGGAGCCGGGACCGCGACGGATACTGACTAACTTCCCAGTCAGTTCCGGGCCGAACAAGCTATATTGTAATTTGAGCTGATCTCAAATCTTTCCCGGCGTCACTCTGGCTTTCACCAAAGACATTACATTACGGTAATGTAGGCCGCCTAATGTCTTTGCTTTCACTGCGCCGATGCCGGTACCGTCAGTGCAGAGAGCCGAGTTGACTCGAGCTGGTCACTGACGGTCTTGCACTCCGAGTCTGTCACTATATGTATTGTGGTGACAGCATTGAAATTTGCTGAGTTTAGCTGTCTCCTGATTAAATTATGGAAATTCCGGTAATCGTATGTTCTGTGAAATTCCACTAAGTCGGCACGAGTCACTATTGTCATAAGCTGCCCTCAGCTTTCCCACTAAGCTATCGTGGTACTCGATACGGTACGAGTAAGAATCCCTTCATATCATGAATATTAAATAATCCTTTGTTTAAACCAATGAAACGACACCGGAAGCGGCATAATGACCTTTTGAGGAGGCCATCGAAGGTCAATGGTACGTCATACGCGCACGCTTGCTGTGGCTGCTCGACGTTGACAATTTGTATGTCCACATGTTGGTTCTCATCAATTCTGTGTCCCATTGATAACTTGGATTTGAGTTTTGTATTTGTGTCCAGACGGTAGGGTTTCATGAGTTTACTCGCTGAGGGCAAATAGTCCCCCAGTGAAAGAAACGTTTTCAGTCGAACGTACGTTACAAACTACACACGATTTCTGAAAGCTAGACAACTGATGTTCGGCATAGTTCTACGCGGCGTATTATGTTGACTCAACCCGTGTTCACCCCGATCTCTGTACCCCCTACGCACGTGTACCCCAGTTCCGTGATTAATCTACAGAACAGCAGTGGCATTTGTGGCCAGACATCAGACCGACACGTCAGCGGCTTCGGAATCGGCTTGTGAGGTACAAAAGCAGAGGAATTTTTGGATCCGAGCTTTCGGTGGTCAAGCATGAGATAAAGGTCTTCTGTCAGCCTCAGGTGATTTAAAGAACTACACGTTGACTGCTTCAGAGCTTCCTGGGGGCTCGCGACCACAGTAACTGTAGGTACTTCTTGTTATAATTATCCTCCAGCAGACCATTGGACAGTCAAGCATGAAAGGCCAGTGCTACATTGTGCCTCTTTTGTGGTGTTGGCACTAACAAACAGTGTGGAGGAAGAAGAGAAACCCAAATCAGTATTTCCCAGTCGAACCAAGCCACCTGGACTGAAAGCTCCGAGGTAAATGCTGGTGGGCAAAGGAAATCACAGCCTAGTACCTTCATGTAGCGGGACGACTGACAGAGCGTCAGATTAAGTATGCAGCAGACGCTGGCTTCAAGAGTATTGTGTCGTTATTCACGTACCCAGATGACGAACCTCGGCAGACATTTGGTGGAGACAGCTTGCCGAACACAGCAGAGGCAAAAAAGATAACGGAAGAAATTGCTGATCTGAAATTCATCAATTTGCTGGATCCAATGGATGAGTGGGCTAGTGTGGAGGCTGTACAGAAACTAACTCAGGTAAAGCGGTCCTACTAATTACCGAAAACAACTCTTAATATGGGTAGCACACGGTTAAAACATAGAAATAACAACACACAAACATAATAACAACACACAAACTTGATTTAAGGTGAAAAAGAGGCCTTAAATTTTAAAAAAGCTAAAAAGAAAAAAGGTGACATTGCAGAAAATAACCAGTCCGGACCAGACGGAGTCGCTTCCCTTGGGAGACACGTTCATTTCGTCCTGTTCTCTTGGAGTGAATAAGTACTTTTTTTCCTTTTAACTAGTTTAAGGCCTCTTTTTTCACCTTTAATCGTGGTTATGTGGTGTTATTTCTATGTTTTAACTGCGTTCTACCCGTATTAAGAGTTGTTTTCGGTAATTAGTAGGACCTCAGGTAAAGATCATTTACAGTAGAACAGACCATAAGTATTTTTTCAAAAGAAAGATTCAGATTTTTCCCTCAGAACCATGTAGCAGATAGATTAATCGGATAACAAGTCCAGTTTCATGGACCCCAAAACAACTTATTGACAACAGAGGTTACCACTAATTGAACAGTGATTTAGATTAATTTTACAGTTTTGAGTTACTTGAACTTACTTTGAAATTCAGTCCTGTTGACGACAGAGACCAGATTTCTTTTGTATGCACTAAGCACTGTTGCCTATTGGTTGGAACGATACGTACAGTAAGATTTGATGCATTCTGATATTTTAAAACAGATAATCAACATCTGTTTATGGTAACAGGCTCTGCCAACTCTTCCCAAACCTGTCCTGCTGCACTGTGACCGGGGCTACACCATCACCTTTGTCACACTGATGTACCTGGCGAACCAGACACGCAACAATCCTGACTTCACTCCAAAGATCACCAGCAAAGAGTTCTACAACATCTCAGCAGCCATGGGACTTGACTTCATCTCCCGGATTCCGCAGGAAGTTGTTTCTGAGATTACCGGTGAACCCACGCCAGAGAACCCACCAAAGTGAGTCTTTAGAGCTTTGTTTGCGTGGTTAGTTTCTTCTTCTTTCAGGCCAGGTGCTGGACTGATCTGGTTTTGTAACCACTGTTGTCACAGTTGTACAGTTTCCGCATATATATGTTACAGGTAGTGTGTTGTGTTTGCATCTTATTTTTTGTAAATTGTTAATGTTATTTGTTAGTGTAGGACAGGAATGGTGCATCAGATGGTGCTTTGATAGGCTGGTACACGTGCAAAGTGTTCAGTCATTACAATTTATACCAGGTATCTGTTCAGAGTTCTTACTAAAGTATTGCTGAAAGGTTTACTCCACAAATACATTTATTTATCTTTTCCAAATAACTGATTAACAGTTACCTAGTGGAGTTTTTGGTTTTGTTTTGGGTTTTTTTGCATTATTCATTCTCTCTCTCTCTCTTTTCCCCCTACCCAGGCCAGATGTGGAACCAGAGGATTGGATGGATTACTGGGTAGCACATCCTGTCTACAAAAACTGGTACACTGGTGGGCAGATCACCAGGTCGCATATCCCTGTCATGAATGAGGTCGGTTTTAAAACTGTCGCCAACCTTCGCTCGGGGATTATGTTGGACGGGAAGCCAAACCAGGAGGAGGTAAATCTGTTGAACATCAAGTCACACACTGGCACCTACGCCAAAGGCGAGAAGGAACCGCGGCAATACAAAGAGAGGCTGGAGGAGACCAGAATCGATCCCAACCGACCAAACAAATTCATCAGTCCAGACTCGCCAGTGAACTACGAGAGCAGAAACCTTGAGGAGTTTGGTGATGACGTTGGTTATCAGGAGCTGACGGAAAAACTGTATTTTCAGGCCTCACCTCTGAAATACTTGCATTTACCTGTTGGTAAGTATTGGGTAACTCAACGTGAATCCAGGTATTATGTTATAGTTTTAAATACAGGGTTCGTACAGGCATTGAATGTCTTTGAAAGTCTTGGAATTTTGGAGACCCTTTTTCAAGTCTTTGAAAGTCTTTAAATTTCGATGTTTTGAAAAAATGTCTTTGAAAGTCTTTGAAAAATCGCGAAATGATTTTTTTTTTTTTTTCTCCCCACGACCGTATTTTGGGGGCCAGCTCACTGTTTGCGCGTCTCTGGCCGTGTCACTGTGCCTTTCCTTTCACTCCGCTCGCCAGTGAGTTACTGATAGTTCATGGACATTATTATTATAATATACGAGTATTCATTATTAGAATTGCGAGAGCACGGTTTTGAATTTTTATTTTTGGTCTTTGAAAGTGATGATGACTGATGGATGATGACGGAGACTTGATATAGCGCACGGCTCCACCCTAACTGAGTGCTCACGTCGCTTAGGAGAGGTTTTTGAAAGGAAAGATAGTTTTTAAAAAAGTCTTAGTCTTTTGTCTTTTAGTCTTTAAAAAGTCTTTGAATTTTGTTCTCAAATTCTTGTACGAACCCTGTTATACAGAAATAATGAAAAACTGTTTAAGGAGTACCTGTATGTAGATCTATATGGTTAATCGTCTTCTGGGTACATTGTATACATCATTAACAAAAATGTACAGTTCAAAGACTCATCTTCCAGTTCTGTGCAGATGGAACTTTGCTACGGAATCATTGTGAGCTCTTTTGGTACATTAGATGTACTTTGGTGTCATACATCATTCCACCTAGACATCTGCGTAGTGACACTAACAGCATGTTTGCAGGCTGGCACTGAGCCAGCAGAAGGTTTTCATGTGATGCTTAACTTAAGTATGAATCTGTATGAGAAATAACAAGGCTTAAAATCTTCACCCTTTTAGTGGAATTTCCACCTTTGGCTAAGAATTGTCCTCCCCCCCCCCAGTAAGTGTATTTCCTCCTCTGAAGCATTTAAAATCTTGTGAAAACACACCAAATTACACAGGTTTTAGTCTAATTTAAAAAAAAAAAAAAACTTTCGGGGAGCACGCCCCTGGACACCCCAAGTACAATGCAGAGATCTGGTCTGCATACATGTATACATTGGTGGCTCTGCCTTTTCGTCACTAAATGCTACACACTTTTCATCCATTTTGGTATTTCAGGCTGGGGAATTTTCAGTCATATGGCAATTTTCAGTCAAATTTCCTATCCTTTCAGCAAAAAAAAAAAAAAAAATCTGAGTTTCAGCCAGAGAACAGTAATGTATCATGATACATGTAATGCCATGTGGGACAGTCTAACATCATTTTTGAAGACTTGCATGTCAGTACCAAAGCAGTATATTACCTTGGGGTGCCAGGAGAGCCTACTAGATGTCTTTCAATATGCTAAACTATGTTTTCTGCAGTGGGGCGTTGCCCCCGTGGTCCCCCAGCAGGGCGCTGCCTCTGCACCCTGGCTTTGGTTTCAGTCCTTTTTTTTTTTTTGTCAGCAATTCCCCAACCTAGTATTTGGACCGTTTTAAGCTCTGGAGTCAGCTAGTGTTGAGGTTGTATAACTGTGGGTAATCTCGTGGTACGGTTCAGTAGGTGTTTAGTTTTGCGAACTGGAGCTTAGTGTCACTGGCTGAACTTATCTTGGTTCATTAGTTCAGTATGCAGCCGCCGAGCACTCGTGTTAACAGGAAATCTTTGTCTAGTGATTGCTGTCCTTGTACATGTGTACTTTTTCCAGGCTAATATTTCTGGACAGTGAGACAATGAAATAATTATATATCCTTAGCCTCTCTCTGAACCTATGACCTACTAAACTGAGGTCATAGTAGGGTGAACGAACTTCATGTTTACTGTAGAAAAACAAGTTGTTGCGCACTTGATAAGCACTAAACAACAGCATTATTGTCTTGTGTGTGTGTGTGGGGGGGGGGGGGGGAGCATTTTGTATGTCTTTTCCTTTTTAGTTTCTGCATGTGAAAGTGTAAGGGATTCTTATCAGTATTTTATTTCATTCATTTGATTTACTTGATACTTGTAACAGTTAACACTGTGACTGATGTAACTGATAGTTGTATCTTACAGTATCCTTGTGTGTGTGTGTGTTTGCACGTGCGTGTGTGTGTGTTTGCGCGTGTGTGTGTGTGTGTGTGTGTGTGTGTGCTTATTTGACTTACTTTATATCAGGATGATATTATAATGAACGGAGCAACTGCATGTGTCTGAAGGCAGTTTTCTAATTGAAATGTTCCATTTTAAAACAGACAATAAAGCATTTTTGAATTTGAATTGACTTTAAATCTTTGTTTTACAGCCACCAAAGGTCCATTCGGACCATATTTGGAGAAGGTGATGGACCAGCTGTTAGAGGCAAGCCGACAAGGACCCGTCATGGTACACTGCGCTATGGGAAAACGAGCAGGTGAGAAATTTTTATGGTATTGTCTTTTCCGTAGGGACTGAAACTCACCGATCATTGGTTTATCTAATAGAAGCATAATTATGAAAACAGTCTCTCACTTTCATAGTTTTTCCTAAAGTGCCTCATAAATTAGAATGTCAGAAGGTTAACAAAAACATGAGAGGACAACTTTAATTCAGGTTTTTAGCTGAAAGGCCTTCATCAGGGGACCAACATAAACAAACAAATATATATATATTTAGTAATACAGTCACCAACGATTTTCATCAGTAACTTTATATGGAGCTACTTTTTATAGCTTCTTATTCTTATAAGAGAAAAAGTTGGTCCTGGCCTAATGATCTAATATTATATATTTCAAGTCACTTGGGGTTCTCAGTTGCTCCATTTCGTTTCTGCATTAATGAAATTTTAAACAAAAATGCAGGCTGGAAAAAAACTGTTTTAGAAGTAGCCGGAAGTACAGCTCCAGACAGCCCTGAGTGACGATGACATAAAGGGTAATGATACTCGGTAATTGATGTGTGCTCCTAAACCTGTCATTAGACAGCAAGAAACAGGGACGTCAGTTAAAGTACTATTTTAGAACTGTTACAGTCTTTGAAAGCAGCCTGCATGGTTTTCAAAACAGCATTAAAATGTTGGCTTACCGACCCCCGTAGCGTAGTGGTTAGCACTTCGGACCATGGACGGGGAGGTCCAGGGTCAAGTCCCAGCCGATGCAAGCGGGATTTTTCCTACCTAGGTCGGCTCCTACCCAGGGCGAGTGTGCTATGGGCCCAGTGGGGAGGCTGTTGCCACACAGCCAAGATTCACCCACTTCACGAGTGCGACTTTGGGGGTGCTTCCCTTGGTATGACACGTCTTATGATGTGGATGATTACACGGCCGGCACCGCAGGTGCCATAGTTCCCGGGCATGGTTAATGTCGGGAAGCGTGGAATGCGGCCCAGTCCCGCAGTCCCAAACCACATGGACCTCCATAGCATCATCTTACCATCATCCTCATGTCCATCATCATTATGCATAATATAAAAAAAAATTTAAAAATTGCCTCAGCTTCCAAGCCCTCCGTGGATTCCACCCATGACCTGGGAGGAACACCACGGGTGGCAAAAAAAAAATAAAATAAAATAAAATGTTGGCTTGTTTTCACTCACACGGAGAAGGGTAGAAACTGAACACCCTGACTTTTGTGAAATGTGTTACGTCACTGGCCTAGGATCAACTTCTCTTTGATAGGTGTAAGACAGTGGTGCCATAAAAGGTTATCGATGAAAATCCTTGGCGACTGTATTACCAAACGCACTATGCAAGAGCAGTGCTCTATATCTTGACTATGCCACACTCTTCCGCAGGTTCTGGGCATAGTTTCCTTAGGTTTACATTTACGTTTTCGTATGGCAACACAGATTACAGTTGTAACAATACAACCGTTGAAGCAACTAATATAAATCTGCTTTGGCAAGAAACGAGGCTGGTTTGCTGTGCAGGGGAGAGAACTGCACACTTGCTAGAGCAGTTCATGGCCTGACAGGACTTGCAGAAATTGTTTGATGACTGATGTCTTTTTAGCATGGACCGGTATAAATCTGCTCAAGAGAAAGGATACATGTACCTTGTTTTTGTACACTTTTTTGTTGTTGTTGTTGTCTCCTTGTTCTTCACGAGAATACAAAAACTTCAAAAAAGTAGAGTGCAATAAACAAAACAAATTAGTGAAGACCTGTCAGTGTACTCTAATAAATGTTTTGGTATTTTCATCTCTTTCTAGCACGCTAGCAGTCCTTCTCATGCAGAATTTTCCTCATCCTTTTCTCCGGTCTGTTGCAGCGTATGTGGCTGTTCTTGCTGCGGCTGTCCAGTACGACAAAGATTTAGAGTGGGCCCTGCGCAGATCCAGAGAGTTGGGTTTTGCCGTCTCCAAGACAAAAACACCAGAACTTTACCGTACTTATGTGGACTGGCTGGTGACCAAGAGGAAACCGCCAAAGGAGGAACTGTAGTAGGAATTTCTGATGAAAGTTTCAGTTTAACTTTAAGCATCTTGTGATCATGAGGCAGCCAGCACTATTTTGATGTTGTCGTGGAATTTTGGCGTAACTGGATTTTAAGAACAGCACAGGCTGACATGCATTGTACAGTTCTCCTGCGCTGTTCTCAAACTGTGCTTACGGCAAAATTTCGTGATGTTGATTTCCTAAGCTAGCTCTCTCTCTCTCTCTCTCTCTCTCTCTCTCTCTCTCTCTCTCTCTCTCTCTCTCTCTCTCTCTGCTCGCTCTATTACAGGCTGGGGAATTTTCAGTCATTTGGCAGTTTTCAGCCAAGTTTTTTATCCTTTCAGCCAGAAAATCTAAGTTTTAGCCAAAGAAAAGGAAGGTGGAAAAAGGTTGCACAGAACATCATGATATAGGTAATACCATATGGGACAGTCTAACTTCATTAACTTCATTTTTGAAGACTTGCATGTTGATACCAAGGCAGCAGTTTACTTTTGGGTGCCAGGAGAAGCTACTAAATGCCTTTAAAAATGCTTAAATTTGATTTCTTAAGTGGGGCATTGCCCCTGTGGTCCCCCAGCAGGGCGCCGAATCTGCAACCCAACGTAGGTTTCAGTCTTTTTTTCCTCAGCAATTCTCCAGCCTGTCTATTATAACAGGGTTATGTCTTACAACACGCTTTTCCACCCCACATATTCCTTACACACCTCAAATTTTTTCCCACCACCGTTCACAAACTGAGAGAAAAATTACCGAAACACGCTGCAGTAAGTAAGTGAAAGGAAAGTACAAGAAATAACGATAAGTTTGGTCAGCAGGGCCCGTATGTAAAACTCAAGGTTAATTTAACCCACGGCTACGGGTCTAACCCAGACTAGGACCAAAAAACCCCCAAAACAAAAATAAAAAAGGAAGCAAACAAAGAAAGACAAATATCCTTCTATAACGGCATAGGCACCTTGCTCGAATGGACCCGCTTCCTGATTTAAAACCAACAAAAACCAACAGAAAATTTAACCCTAGAGCTAGTTTAGTTCGAGGTTAGACTCTAACCCGGGGCTAAACTCTCTAACCCCGACTTTTACATGCGGGCCCAGGTTTATAGTACAGTGTATTTATGTTTAAGTGGTAAAAGTATTTTTTGTGTATGTTTGATTGCTTGAATTTACTTAGCTACTATTTGTACAATAAATCTATGTGCATGACAACTACAATATGTATGCAGAGCACTTTTCATAAACCACCGTTACGACGCTCACATTCCACTGAACACTGGTTTTGCTTGCTTCACAATCTTCTGTTGCCAAAGAGGATTAGCATTATAACAGCATTATATTTTGTTCAGTGACAGAATTTCTGCTTTCTTATAAATTGTTTGCTATTTTGGGCCAAGGGCATGTATATATATTTTACCGATGTATTTGTTCACTTCTTTCTTCTTCGTGTTTTGTTGGTTAATGGTGATTGTATTTGTTTGCTTGTTCGTTTTCGTTATAGTCTGTTATAACCAGTATTTGATTTTGCCAAATTACTTCATATAGTGCATTTGGTAATCCAGTCGCCAAAGGTTTTCAGGAATTTTTTTTTTTTTTTTCATAAAACTGTGATTCTGTGTATCTTTGTTGCAAATAGATGTTTGAAAACTTGTGACCAAACTTTTTATCAGCCATGGATATGATTTTGGAGTAGCCAAAGACCACAGCGTTCGTGAAAATTTGGGTGAAAGTGTGAGGTGGAAAAAAAAAATAAAGTATCCAAATAAGCCTAAATTTTAATATACCTCCTGAGAACCTCAAGTGACACTGACAGTGATGTCAAACGTAATCTTGTTAAGTAATTGATGTGTACTCCTAACACCTTCATGAGATAGCGGGAAAGGGGACGTCAGTGAATGACATCAAAGTGTTATTTGGGAATAGTTTCATTCCTTGAAAAGGATTTGTCAGGTTTTCACAAAATCAGTGAAAATCTTGATGTAGGCTGGTTTTACTTACGCCAAGAAGAAACAGAAAGACAGAGAAAAGACACTGGGTGTTCTAAAATGTATCAGCTCACAACTTCCTGAATAACCTTTTCTCTGCAATAGGTCTACAAATGTCGTTCCATAAAAAGCCATCGTTGAAATTTGTTGGCAACTGAGATACCAAACACAGTGTATTATTCTGTTTGATTCAGTTACTAGCATTTCCCCTGCATGAGTCTGCAGAATGTAGGATTAGTCCCTGTTTAATTTGCATTTAGTTTCTTGTTGAATATTACTGTTAGCATTTTTCTTGGTGAGCATTTCCTTCCATTTGTTCGTCATAGTTGTACATGTCAGTTCAATGCTATACCATACATGACTTTTTTCTTCTTTGATGTGCCAAGTGCAGACTGATCACTTTTTATGTTTGCTAAATTTCATATACATTTACAATGTGATCACCAGAGTTTGCAAGCATGTACGTATACGTTCAAGTCTACGTAATATTACTGTTCAGGATTACATGTATAGCAATGTAACTGTTCCTCTTTAATCATGTAATGGATTCGTGATAGGGGAATGGTAGAGCGGTAGACTTTCAGTGCTCGAGTCGTGAGCTCGACTGAAGCCAAATATTTGTGCTGGCCTTTTTCTCATTGCCCTGTCTTTGATTTGTGGAAACTCCTAAACACCCACCCACCCACCCAGTCTCTTAAATCATTTATTTCTACAGGACCATAAAACACGTCAACCCCTTAGGAGAAGGAGAAACAGTTTTGTGGAAACAGTTTTCAGGGTTGGTAGATCTTGCAGTAAAGCAGCTTAAAGTAAGCAGTTGATGCTACGCTGTTTGACGTGATCTGATCTTATATTGAAACAGGTAATTTTGAGAGAACATTGATTCCAAATTATTGTAACAAGTGCAGATTTATTTGCTATTACAGTGTACCTGAAAAAATAGCTGTTTACTTCTCGTACTGTTTCGAGGAGTGGAATTTCCAAAGTAGTATAAGTGGAAATGCAACTGTTCTTCGTTTAAATCCCTGGAAGATACTTAATTCTAGAGGCTTTGTGTCCAAAATAACCTCACATCTTTGGTTTGGAAATGCTCAGCCCACCAAATTTAAACAATAAATGCAATTCTAAAATCCGAAATTTAAATAGCTGAGCTGACCCTTCGCACCACGTGATTGTAATGTGTTTATGTCCAGTGTGTGAGAATGGATGTGATTCACATGAGCGTGTGTGTTGGGTTCAGTTCGCGGCGCTTTGAGCCGATTCATGAAATTGGGTAAAGCGCCTATACAACACTCATTATTATTATTACAGCGGACGGAGAACTTCACACCTCAAACCTCACACCTCTTGTGTGATGTCAGACTGTAATATTTTCAAGTTGCAATACTCGACTGTCACATCCAGTTCAGGGCATGGCTGTTGTTTGCAATGTCACATGTGTTTGGAACATGGAATATTTTGTGCCTTACCTCATCTTTGTCTTCTAGTATACCATCACTGTCATTTTGTGAGACTGCATGCGTCTCTCGCCATTTTCAACTTGCAACCCTGCCGTTTGGGTGGGGAGCAAAAGGCAGAACTTTTCTATGGATGTACTGCACCATGGTTTGTTTGGTCACAACATTTCTATCTTGGACTCTCTTTTTATAATTATTATTATAATCAGGGCTGAAAATCTTCCACCTTTTGGCGGATTACCACCTTCGGCTCAAACGTTTCCTTCCCCATGTTTCCTCCTCTGAAGCACTTCAAATCACGCTAAAATGCTCCAAATTGCACAGATTATAGTCAAATTCTAAACATTTTCTTCCAAAAGAAGTATTTCCTCCTGTAAAGCACTTAAAATCATTCCAAATTGCACAGACTTAAGTCTAATTTAAAAAAAAAAAAAATCAGGGGATTATGCTCCCGGACACTCCTAGTATATCACAGCAGACGCACGCACATGGTTTTGTCACTTAAAGCTATGCACTTTACTTTACTGCTTTTGGATCATGACCATTTTAAGCCCTGTAGTATGTAAAATAGTGTCATTTCTTTCTGTCTGTTTCTGGTGCGGGGGGGGGGGGGGGGGGGGGGGGGGGGGCGCAGGGTGAATTTTTACAATGTACATTCTCAATGGTGATTGTGCAGTTGAGAGGAAGCACGCCGTGTATTCATTTTGCACTCTGTTGGTGATTGTGCCATGCGTTTTTTCACAAGAGTGAAATAAAGAGAAGAGTTACCCAAGAACTGTAGGGTTGGGCGAGCCTAGGTAGAACTCCCACACGGATTTACTTCACAGAGCTCGAGTATATTGGAGTGTGAACCACTGGGCCGGGATGTGGTGGCAACTAACCACACCCCTGTTACCACTGCTGGTCTAGCCCCCCAATGTCACGCTTGGTTGATACTGGTGAACCCCATTTCTCAAGATTTTTGCTGAGACAATGATAACTGGGACAGTACCGGTACTTGCAGGACTTAAACTCTTCTTCCATTTGGAGAATTTCCTCTGCTGGCTAATTTCATCAACAACAACAACTAAAAAAGAATGTGTCTCCTCCACTGAAGCAGTTAAAATCATGCCCACAATGCACCAAATGGCACATATTTTAATTTTTTTTTTTTTTTAATCCGTTTCTGCTTTGTGGATGCGTGATTTTGGCTTAGCCACTTCACCACTGAATGCTATGAACTTTTCCTCCATTTGGTTCATGGGCCATTTTCAGACCTGTGCTAGTTCAATACGGGAAAGTTCGCCACTTGGGTGAACACTAACCCATAGCAGCTCATGGTCAACTCTGACTTTTATTTCACTCTTAGTTTTCATCATAAGGGTGTCAGAGAAGTTCCCCTTCTGCTGTCTATCTGTGTGTTCAGGGTAGACTGTGTGACTTGTTGAGAGTTGTGTGTGCTATGACAAATCCATATTTGTTAATTGTTTACAGTACTGGTGTATCTCAGCCTTGGATGTAAGCCGAACCAGCAGGCGTTTTTTTACTGTGCAGGACAGTGCGCAGTTCTCTCCCAGTGGAGGTGGATTTCTGGGCTTCATCCCTGTACTGTGTCTGTGTGTTTATTGTACATGTTACTGTATGACATGTAACAATGGTTGTTTGTGAAGATTTATTCCATCCCTGTAGATGCTCTACCAGTCTCATGAGGGCAATCAAGAGTTTATGGAAGATGTTACAGTCCTTGTTATGCTTACTCGCTTACTGTAGTTAAAATTTGATGAAATGTATGCTTGTTTTGAAAGGGCATTGTATTGGACTAGTTACAGAAACTGAAAAATGAATGCCTGATTGAGAAGTTGAGAGCTGAGCGGTTGCATGTAGTTATTTGTATGTGTGTATTTCAATATGCACTGGTTATTTGTATGTGCGTACATATTTCAGCGTGCACTATCAATATGATAATGGTGAATTGAAATGAAAATATGAATATTAAATCTTACAGAAAGGTATCTTTTGCTTGAAATTTCATCACAAACATAAAAGAGAATACGTTTCCTCTGGCATTGTTTTTGAAAAGTCTGAGGTTTTTGCTGCAAAGGAGATCACGGCATGAATGAGCTTTGAAGAAAAGGTGTAGAGATAAAATTTCTGTGCAGAACATCATGAGAGGACTTTTCAAGCGTGTTTGCTCACTTACATCCAAACCAGTTTTCTATGGCATATCAAGTTTGTAATGTGTATACGCAACACACTATAGTTTACATGTAGTTTTCAAAATAATTATGAGACTTTTAGCATCACCAGAATTTGTCCAGGCAGAATTCAGTTTTCAAGTTCTATGTAAAACGATTTTGGCTGTTCATGTGTCACAGCATGCTATGAGCCTGTGTGTGTGGTGCGTCAAAATTGCTGTGTTACGAAGAGATCGGCAGTTTATTTTCCTGCCTCTGAAAACTAGAGCCAGATTATCTTGTGATTGGATTTCATAATTATTGTTTATCTTTTGATCGTCTGATTATTGTGCTATATGCCATGTGATACTGATGACGTCACTGAATAAATTTTGGTGCTGGTAATTCCAAAGTGTGTGTGTGTGTGTGTGTGTGTGTGTGTGTGTGTGTGTGTGTGTGTGTGTGTTAGAGACAAGAGAGAGATGACTGTTCAGTGTGCATTATATGTATGCTTTTCGCTTTGAAATGATTAAATCTCTCTCTCTCTCTCTCTATCTCTCTCTCTCTCTCTCATTCATTCATTCTCTCTCTCTGTTTCTCTCTCTGTTTTGCACTTCACACTCATTTATGGGTGTGTCTTATATGTCTTTGCCTTGCTACCTGCTTAAGCCGTAGTGAGTGTTCAACGGCAAGTACGATCAACGGTTACTGTAACCAACATATTCTACTGTTGTTAAATTAGGTATCATGGCCATTATCTCTTTCCTAAAAAAACAAAAAAAAATTAAAACCCACAAAATAAAAACAGCGGCCAACAGTATATTCATCGCGGAAAATCGCATGCTTTTTGGTGTACTAAACATATAAAGGACAGTGCACAGGCTTACTCAGTTCTGAGGTATGACGTGTGTGGATGTCGTACAGCTGTGTAGAGTATATGCCAGATAAATGTGTATTCGGATTTCTAACCCTGAATCTCGTGTAGCATACCTTTCATTTCTAATAAGCACCTTTGCACTTTGTAAGCGCGACCGCCGCTCGACCTGGATATAGCAGTAACCTTTCATACGACACCAGTTGCAGATTATACCTCTCTGTTTCCCCCGTACTTACGTAGAGGAGACACCTGATTCCATGCTGATACAGCATCATCCTTGCTTGGTATTTAGCGCTGGCATTCTTTGCCCGGTGTAGTCAATGCCAGTAGATCCTGTCCTATCACGGTGTTCAGTCTTACAAGGGTGGAAACAGGAACGGTCTGGCTTAGGTACAGGAAACAAATTTCCCGTCTCCAGTAGAGTACGACGGATCGCGAGACCTCAGTGGGTTCGAACCCCAGGCAAGTATGCGGGAGTTCTGGTACCGCGGTCGGCTCTCTCTCTCTCTCTCCAGAATGGGAGCGCTGTCCAACAAGAAAACATGGAGAGGGCTGCACTGAAAACAACAAAAATAGTAATAATAGCGGCCGCTTTGCCCAACTGCTTGGCTCAAAGCGTGCCAAACTGAACCCGCCAACACACTGACATGCACACGCTCACATTAATCACGTGCATTCACCGGCTCAACCACCGGACGTAACAAATTACAATCACGTAAGATGACAGAGTCGCGTCCAGAATCGCACGTGGAATCAGATACTGTGTGAAGTCCATAACTGGATCGATTTTACTAATTGCCGCTCCGGCAGTTCATTACGCATCACTGAGTGTACAACGGATCCGCACCATAAGCCGCTCAAATTAAAATCGGGTTATTACTGCTCTCCGCGAGCTACCGTCAGCGCAACTGACCACTGCACTGACTCAGATTCGATTATACGTGTCGTACCGCCAACGAGGATTCCACGTCAGTTTTGGACGCTTTTGCGGTTTTGGCCATGTGTGCAAAATTCAGGCAAGATTTACGGTTCAGTTGCGGTCGGTTAGTCAGTTTCACCAGTGTATGTCTGTCCACTGTTTGTAAAATGTGCGTAAGTGTCGGTGGCTGATTGGCACATTGAGTTTATTCTAAAGAAATGCGCCCTACAAATGTCATTATTATTATTATTATTATTTAACATTTCTTATTGCAGCAAACGTGAGTATAATCAACGTGCAACACTCCCACTGAGCCAGATTTAAATCCACGCAGACATAAATTCATTATGATTTGTCTCAGTGAGGCGGCCACTGGTGCACAAGCCCAAACTTCCATGATAGCAACTGAGTTAACTTTGAGAGAGGTTCCTTTCGCAAAATGTGCGTTCCTAACTGCCACACCGGTCTAGATTAAGGTTGGTTGATTATTATTATTATTTTGTTGTTGTTCTTCTTGTTGTTTTTGTGTTTTACTACTTTATTATCCCTTTTCGGGAAATTCGGACTGCTTCCCTCGGGGGAAGCGCGTCGCCGCGGTGCAGCGCCACCCAATACCTATCTTTTTTTTTTATTCATTTTTTAAATTTATTTATTATTATTATTTTTTTGGTGGCAATTTTGCAATATTGCTGGGGGTAGGAAAGCCGGATAACCCGGAGAGAAACCCCCGTTGAGCAGCCCGGTAACCAGGAAAAATCCGGTATCACATAATTATCACAAGCTCGACCTGGGCTCGCACCCACGCTTCATTTCCATGACATTGGTGACAGCCGTTCAATAGCGCAGCGGCTAAATCTGACGCGCTACCTGTTAGATCACCGCTCACCTCACCTATTTGGGGTTTATCGTCCATTTCCACCATGTACGGGCGATAAGAAGGACGGGACAACGAGGAAAAGCTAGCACAAATATCTAGCTGCCGGGATGGATTCAAACTCACGGCCCGAACATTGAAAGTCCAACGCTCAACCACTCGGCTATCCCGGTTCCCCGGTTAGTCATAGGGACGCATAGAAATGTGAAGATATTTAATTCAAATGAGTATCTCAGTTTTTGGCACTCTGGGTGGAGCAGTGAGGGCTACAAGAAATGGTTTGGTTATTTAAAGTAAGAATATTCCACCATAAAATGAAACATTTAAAGTTGAATTTAGAATGTTTTGGGGTGAAAACTAGGTTCAAATCCCATTTTCTTCTTAGCTATCTCCTTCTCCTGCCGATCTGGTCAATATCCAATATCACGCACGCACGCACACACACGCACACACACACACGCGCGCGCGCGCGCGCACACACACACACACACACACACACACATACACACACACACACACACACACACACATACACACACACACACACACACACACACACACACACACACACACACACACACACATCTCCTGTAACCGTGCTAATCAATTCCTTTTGTTATCCAGGCACTCTGGAGCAAAACATATCGACACTGACGGAGTGCAACCGTTAGAAAAGCACGCAAAAACATCCCTGCACGCGCCTTGTAAAAGCTGGTTTTTCCAGGGAAACAGCAGATATTTTAACATGCAGGGTGAAATTCGCTGCGTTTGTTTTCTGCAGGCGCAAAAATCGATAATGCGGTTCTCTTGAGAGACAGCAAAAGCGGGCTCCGTTCGGCGGGTAAAGGGCAAAATGTTCTTATGCAAGCTGGCGGTTGTCATGTGCATTTTCCCCCCGGTTTGTCCAGTACGTTTTGCAGGTTCCCAACTCTAAAGCAATTAGCTGAAGCAAAATCAGTCACTTTAGCAACTGTATTGCATCCATGAAGTGTCGTGAATTATCCAAAGTCTTAACTGCTACACGTATGACTGTGACTATAAGTGCAGACCTCTGACCATGCCCACTCCCAACACCACACCCACACACCCATCATTTAAACTTTAACACTGAGGATCGGTCGGGAATCCCAGTGTGCTTTGATCAAACAACCACAACAACAAGCGAAAAATACGATTGTTTGCATGTTTGCCCCCACCCCCCATACCCCCAACACAAAACAATACATAATTAATTAATTTAAAATACAGACTATCAGTTCACTCATGAAAACCTGACACCCCCCTCCCCGCTCCTAAACAAACAAACAAACAAACGAACAACAACAACAACAACGGACATCACACGACACTGACAGATCACAAATGATTTCATACACGGTAGAGTTGTCACTGAATGATCATTATACAACCTAACTTGGCATCGGACAAAGCTTCATTTCCCACTGAAACATTGTGCTTAGAACTGCTCCCCTTTCAATTTCATCCACTCGGGTCGTCCGCCATTGAGCATACAGCTGCGACACCATCTGTCAAGGTCATGGTCAGCTGTGTTGTCGTCTGCTGTGGCCTCGCTCTCGCGCCGCGAGCACAAAGACGCTGTTACTAGGCTGGCACTGCAGGATTATTCCACAAAGGGAGGGGAGGGGTGGAATAGGCGGGATCGGGTGGAAGTAAGGGGCGAAGGGGGGGGGGGGGGTTGGGGAGGAGGGGGAATGATAAGACATGATAAACTGATTGCAATTTAACGGCAAAAACAGGTTAAAAAAATAAATAAATAAAAATAAAAAGAGGAAGAGGAAGAATCCCCTCCCCATACACACAAACGCACAATAACAACAACAACAACAACAACAACAACAACAACAACAGCGACAATTACAACAACAATAACAACGACGACGACAAACACGCGGAAGAAACAAAAGAAAATAAACTAAAATAATATAAAAATAAAATTATCTGAAAAATGAAATGATGTAAACGAAATGACTACCACATATCACACACACACACACACACACACACACACACACACACACACACACACACACACACACACACACACACACACACTCGACTTTATCATGGCTTTTCCTGCCTCACTGGCAAACTAATGATGAATGATCAAACACCCACCCGTCTTTAAAGCAAATCGTAACATCATGTTCATTAATTCAATTTGGGTTTTCTGAGTGTTCGTAGGCCGTGTCAGTGTGTGCCACGGTGTGTGTGTGTGTGTGTGTGTGTGTGTGTGTGTGCGTGCGTGCGTGCGTGCGTGCGTGTGTGTGTGTGTGTGTGTGTGTGTGTGTGTCAGTGTGTGTGTCAGTGTGTGTGTGTGTGTGTGTGTGTGTGTGTGTGTGTGTGTGTGTGAGAGAGAGAGAGAGAGAGAGAGAGAGAGAGAGAGCATGATTTGCATGAAGCACTGAGACACTCCCTCCCCGTCCCTCATCTAAACAAACCAGCCAGTTTTCCGAAATGCCGCCAGAATGTAAAATTGGTTGATCTGCTAGCTCGCACACTGGCCAACTTGTCGTCGAAACCCCCAATTCTAATCAGCGAGTCTTTGTCTGCTAGCACTGAGCATATCCCGAAACCATAGAGTTACGCAGCAGCCGTCGATGCCAGAGTGCGAAAGATTGGACCGCTGCAGCTCTGTGACCGGGAGGGACAGCGGAGCCGGAGGGATGACTAACAGTGTCAGCTAGCTTGTGTCACTGTGCCGCAGCGCCCTCGCTGGCTCTATCCCTCTCTATCTCCCCACGGAACAAGGCGAATTCTGCTGCCAGAACAAGACAGGAACATTGCCTGCAGTTTAGTAGCTGACTGATTCACAGGCGTACTGATCCTGGTGTATATCGGGATATACCGCCATGGGTGACGATTCGGTAAGAGAACTTTCACCATTACTCAATCAATTTCAGAGTAGTGCTTTGGCAGAATTACTCCATTCCCCCGGCATTTACTGTAACTGTGCGTATTTGTAGGCAGGCCCACGGTTTCATTTTGTACAAGGTTTATAATACGCGTTCGATTCAGCTGTATAAACCGACGTATTAACTGAATGTGAAGGCAGACATACCCTGCATATTCCTTCGCTTCGATTTAGAAACTTGCAAGGAGCGGCTGTGTGAACGCGAATCTGTGCAAGTGTTTTTGTGATGCAGGCCGCGTTATCGATTTTGTCCTGCAAGACCACAGCTGAGGGACTTCGCTTTTTATGTTGCGTTATTCTGGTTTCACTTCCGCTGAGTGAAATGTTCCCTGAAAGAAAAATTGATTTGTAGCTGTTGATGTCTTTTCATCTGACGCATAACTTTGTTGCGCTCTTTTCCTTCTAACATTAAGGCTTCTATGTTTTATATATTTTCGCGAGTATCTGAAATATGATTACGCGTTCCATAGGAATCAATATTATCACCGAGCTATCCTGAATCTGACACTAATTTGTGGTGGTCCTGATGTGGCTCTTCAGATGTCGGCGAGACCTTGTAAGCAAACGTTGATCAGTGATGATGTTGCGGCTATAATCCACACTATAAACTGTACAGAAAATGTCCTGTAAACTATACAGAAAACGTCGAGAGTATGTCCTGTAAACTATACGGAAAACGTCGAGAGTATGTCCTGTAAACTATACAGAAAACGTCGAGAGTATGTCCTGTAAACTATACGGAAAACATCAGTCGTATGTCAGCCCTGTAAGCTATACAGAAAACATCAGTTGCATGTCCTGTTATCTATACAGAAAACGTCGGCAGTATGTCCTGTAAACTCATAGTATACTGAAAACATCGGTAGTATGTCCTGTACACGATACAGAAAACATCAGTTGTATGTCCTGTACACGATACAGAAAACATCAGTTGTATGACCTGTGCACGATACAGAATACATCAGTTGTATGACCTGTGCACGATACAGAAAACATCAGTTGTATGACCTGTGCACGATACAGAAAACATCAGTTGTATGACCTGTGCACGATACAGAAAACATCAGTTGTATGACCTGTGCACGATACAGAAAACATCAGTTGTATGACCTGTGCACGATACAGAAAACATCAGTTGTATGACCTGTGCACGATACAGAAAACATCAGTTGTATGACCTGTGCACGATACAGAAAACATCAGTTGTATGACCTGTGCACGATACAGAAAACATCAGTTGTATGACCTGTGCACGATACAGAAAACATCAGTTGTATGTCCAGTAAACTGCACAGAAAACATAAGTAGTACATCCTGTAAACTATACAGAAAACATCAGTAGTACATCCTGTAAACTATACACTAAACATCAGTAGTACATCCTGTAAACTATACAGAAAACATCAGTAGTACATCCTGTAAACTATACACTAAACAGAAATAAATAAACTTGAAGAGTATCAACCTTCCAGCTTAAATGGAGACAGTGTCACACAAACTATGCTGAACTACTGGGCCCCAGATCCAAAATTTAATCATGGTTACGAACAGAAGCCGGACAGTTCAATCAACTTCGGTGATTCTCTGGTGTTATTTCTAAGAATTAAATTGTCTGTTTTCTGTTTGCAGGGTATTCCAGCCTACGACGTCGTGACGATCGTGGTGAGTAGAGTCAATTTCGATTTCGCGCGCTCGCGCGCGCACACACACACACACACACACACACACACACACACACACACACACACACACACACACACACACACACACACACACACACACCTGCTGGTTCATTCCTGTACACATCCTTGCGCTTGTATGGAATGTTACGGGGGGGGGGGGGAGGTGATCACATTAACATGATTATCCTGTCTGTCTTATTACATGTTGTTGCATCGTCTCTGCAACCTCAACCCCCCCCCCCCCCCCACACACACACACACACACTCCTCTCCCCCGGAGCCTGCTGCAAGTGGCTTTCTCTAACTCTCTAGCCCGTCTGCAGTTAGTCTGTCTGTCTGTCTCAAAAACAATGTTTTCTCACTAGACCTTGTCGCCGTCGTGTGACTGTGTGACCCTGGCTGTCGGCGTCTGCACTTGTCCTCTCGCCTGAACAGCACTCGCCGTCTGTCCCTGATTCTTTTAAGAAATCAATGCTTGTCCCTGTACGTGCAAGCAGTCGCTTACAGTGCCTGCCTCTGGCTCTTCTCACTAGATCTGAACGTCGGTAGTATGTCCTGTAAACTACACAGAAAACGTCGGTAGCATGTCCTGTAAACTATACAGAAAACGTCGGTAGTATGTCCTGTAAACTATACAGAAAACGTCGGTAGTATGTCCTGTAAACTATACAGAAAACGTCGGTAGTATGTCCTGTAAACTATACAGAAAACGTCGGTAGTATGTCCTGTAAACTACACAGAAAAACGTCGGTAGCATGTCCTGTAAACTATACAGAAAACGTCGGTAGTATGTCCTGTAAACTATACAGAAAACGTCGGTAGTATGTCCTGTAAACTATACAGAAAACGTCGGTAGTATGTCCTGTAAACTATACAGAAAACGTCGGTAGTATGTCCTGTAAACTATACAGAAAACGTCGGTAGTATGTCCTGTAAACTATACAGAAAACGTCGGTAGTATGTCCTGTAAACTATACAGAAAACGTCGGTAGTATGTCCTGTAAACTACACAGAAAACGTCGGTAGCATGTCCTGTAAACTATACAGAAAACGTCGGTAGTATGTCCTGTAAACTATACAGAAAATGTCGGTAGTAGGTCCTGTAAACTATACGGAAAACGTCGGTAGTATGTCCTGTAAACTATACAGAAAACGTCGGTAGTATGTCCTGTAAACTATACAGAAAACGTCGGTATTAGGTTCTGTAAACTATACAGAAAACGTCGGTAGTATGTCCTGTAAACTATACAGAAAACGTCGGTATTAGGTTCTGTAAACTATACAGAAAACGTCGGTAGTATGTCCTGTAAAACTATACAGAAAACGTCGGTATTAGGTTCTGTAAACTATACAGAAAACGTCGGTAGTATGTCCTGTAAACTATAACATCTTTGGTTGTCAGAAAGGGAAACACGCACCAAAAAATGAAATAAAATAAAATAAAATAAAATAAATCATAAAATGATTAGTCGTTTCCTTCGTTTTTCATATATATTATTGTTATCTGTTTTTCATATACGCTGACCAGAGTCACCACAATGGTTTCAGACGCTATATTGTGACCCAAGCATATTCCATGAAATGTTTTCCACACGTTTTTGTATGCCTCTCATACGTACTTAGACTTCAATAAACAGGCTTGGAGGCACAGTGAGGCATTGCATGTTTTTTTTTCTGCAGGTTGTCCGTGAACTTCTGACATGAGTAAAAAATGTTAGGTAACCGTGCAGTCAGTGTCTTCTTCTTCTTCACAGGACCCTCCTTACGTGTTGCCCAAGAACGCGACGGGGCAACATGACGGCTACATCGTTGAACTCCTAGCTCTGGTTGCCAAGCAGGCGAGCTTCAAGTACAACCTGAGCGTCGTCAGTGGAACGTACGGGCACCAGGAACCTGATGGAACCTGGGCCGGCCTAATTGGGAAACTACAGCTATCTAATGTAACAAGGTTTTCTCACACCTCTTCAAAAGCCCGTGCAAAAAAAAAAAAAAAAATGCATTTTTACTTGAAATCTTCAGTTCACTCGGAGCCACTTTCAAGCCACTAGTCTCACGCCTTGCCTGGTGTGCAGTGGCTTGTTCTTTTTTTAACCAGTCTTATCATATAGTGGGCAGGGGATGGTCGTGCTCGGTTTCATAAGAGATACATGATGATTCTTGTATAGTTTTGTATATTTCCTACTTCATATGTTTTACTTGGTAGTTTCATTTTTATGTTTGTCTGTTTAAGCGCTTAGAGCTCGTTACAAAACAATAGGTTACAGCAGTAGTAGTAGTAGTAGTACATTCTTGTCTGTACTAACCATTTTCCGTATGTCAGCCTGCTGTGTACAAACCCATCCCATTACCGGCCGGAACAAAAGCACAGATTTTATAGTTCTTTCCTTTTGGGGGTTGCCGGGTTAGGGGTGGGTGCTTGAGGGTTTAACGTCCTTTTCCACCATGGGTGATACCAAACACGGGTCAACGAGAAAAAGACAAGCACAAATATTTGGCCCCAGTCGGAAATCGAACTCACGACCCGAGCACTGCAGACATCGTAATAATGCCACCATCTTCTCAACATTTCAGGGAGCCGGGATGGTCGAATGGTAGAGCGTTGGACTTCTAATGCTCGGGTCGTGAGATCGATCCCGGCTGGGGCCAAATATTTGTGCTGACTTTTTCATCGTTGCCCCGTCTTTGATATCACCCTAAATGGTGGAAAAGGACGTTAAACCCCAAACACCCACTCCACTCTCAACATTTCAGATATTGTAATGACGTGATAGTCTATAAATACCTTTCAGCCATCGTTATCATGCCATCATCTCCTTAACATTTCAGGAATTGCAATGACATCATAGTCTATAAATACCTTTCAGTCGGCCCAGATAGCGGTGGGCGCCATAGCCAAGACCCCTGTTCGTGAGAACGCCGTGAAGTTTTCTAGCCCTTTCCATTCGAGCGGCATCAGTCTCCTCTTGCCCCGTCCTCAGGCGGAGGATGGGATGGGAGAGGGACTTCTGCTGCTGATGCCCTTTACTGCCTCCACATGGACACTCATCTCACTCGCCTTCATACTGGTCAGGTCAGTAACCGCTCATACTGGTCAGGTCAGTAACGCTTCATAGTGGTCAGGTCAGTAACCGTTCATACTGGTGATGTCAGTAACTGGTCAGTCATGTAGTCACAATTCACACTGGTCAGGTCAGTAAACCGTTCATACCGGTCAGGTCAGTAACTGGTCAGGTCATGTAGTCACAATTCACACTGGTCAGGTCAGTAACCGTTCATTCTGGTCATGTCAGTAACTGGTCAGGTCAGTAACCGTTCATACTGGTCAGGTCAGTAACTGGTCAGGTCATGTAGTCACAGTTCACACTGTTCAGGTCAGTAACCGTTCATACTGGTCAGGTCAGTAACTGGTCAGGTCAGTAACCGTTCATACTGGTCAGGTCAGTAACTGGTCAGGTCATGTCAGTAACTGGTCAGGTCATGTAGTCACAGTTCATACTGGTCAGGTCAGTAACCGTTCATACTGGTCAGGTCAGTACTGGTCAGGTCAGTAAACCGTTCATACTGGTCAGGTCAGTGCGTCGCCACCAATGCGAACGTCAGGTTCGAGTCCCCTTTCGAGCAAAGAATTTATCTCTCTCGTTTGTGGCATTCGGACCGAACGTGGGAGTTTTCACTGGGTATACTGTACTCCGGCTGCCTCTTCCACAGCTTTGGAAATGTTCAGCCCACAAAATTTAAAAATAAATGCAATTCTACATTTCGAAACTTAAATTGCTGAGCTGACCTTACGCACCACGTGATTGTAATGTGTTCATGTCCAGTGTGTGAGAGAATGCGTATTGGTTTCAGCTCGCGGCGCTCTGAGCCCATTCAAGAAATTGGGTAAAGCGCCTACACAAGACACAGTTGTGATGATAATGATGATGATGATGATGATGATTTGTCTGTCCAGCGTTGGCCTGTTTCTGATTGGTCGCTACTCGCCCTGTGAATGGAGCCGTGTCTCAGCAGAGAACGACGTTCGAAGAGCACGTTACAGCTTCGGTCTGAGAAACAGCTTTCTGTTTGCCATCAGTACCTTCACGTGGCAAGGTCAGTCCTTTATATAGAGCTTCCATGATTAGTTCGAGTGGTTTACGGCGAAAGGCTAACCCCGAGATGGTTCGATTGTTTGTGTAGCTACCGAGCCTCCGGCGAGGTAGCTACGCAAACAATCGAAACATCTCGGGGTTAGTCTTTCGCCGTAGACCACGAGAACTAATCATGTAAGCTGTTTATACCACGAGCATTCAGACTCTTACCTCTTCTACTCTAGTCGCATACATATACTGCGACATTTTATTTTTCAGGTACGCTGACTTGTGACTTTTGTACCCCCTAAAAATTCTGCGCAGTTGAAATTGCTTGATGTTAAGAAGAATATCGTTTCAAAGCATGAGCTCATGTACTGACATTCAAAGTGCATTCGCAAATACTTCGCAGAGAATTTTCTGTGCCATCATTTTTTACGTGATCCTAGGAAAATAAAATTTCACCCCAAAAGTGAGCAAATAACTGTGCACCGGCTGTGACGTATGAGTTCCAGATGTTTTGAAATGACGCACTTTCTAACTGATGACGTAACTGGGGTGTGTTTTTGTGAACTGGGTAAACCGCTGAGTGGGTTATGGAAAGTCATAACTCACACTTTGCTCTCTGTTTCATTACTATTTTCGGACGTAAAGCACTCATAGTTAACTCACTGAAAGTTTGCACTGGCGAGTGGTGTAAAAACTTATACACTCTACAACAATGCTAGGTAAGTTATACGGCTCTAAAGCGTTTCAGATGTGGCACCCCGTAGCAGACGACCGAAGGGTGCTGATCGGCGACATGAAGCATTGGAGAGAAATTTGCCAATAAAGATTTAATTGCCGGCTTTGAGCCCAGGGAGCTTTTAAAAGCCATGATACTATACAATCAAAATTACACCCCCCACGGGCGGCTGTCACTTTGTACATAATATTACCATCAACACCGCCCTCATTACACATTTCTCTCACACACGTCATAATCGTCACCCTCATTACCATGAGAACCCAAACCCTGAGGACATAAACATTGAGAAATATCTTCTGATAAGGGGCTTTGAAGGTTAGAAAAAGACCCCCATGTCACGAGGTAAATCTCATTAGCGCTTTGCGCTCAAAACATGTTTGAGATTGGTTGAGTAGTGTTTGAGTTATGGCTTTTCAAAGTTAGGTACTGCAGGACTGCCTGGGATAATAAGGATGAGAGTACTTTATTGATCCCTTATGGGGAAATTACATATCTGATATAAAGTGCAGTGGCAATACAATACAATACAATACAATACAATACAATTCAAATTCTGCAAAACACACACACACACACACACACACACACACACACACACACACACACACACCACACACACACACACACACACATTTCTCGCCCACTCCTTCACTCCTCATTCAGACACACTGCAAAACAGGCCGCGTACCTGTAAGGACAAACCACACGCTGTAATGTACATCACAGTCAGTTTAGGGACAAATGCGGCTGCTACAAGCTGAGTGTCAAGCACTTGGAGCTGGAAGCATAAACAGTTGTAAAAGGGTTAATGGTAGCATGGGCACTCCAGGGGCGCCGGAAGATGTTGGGAGGAGGGGGGCAGAATCTCAGAAGGGGGAAACGCCAGAGCCAGTGAAAGGAAGGGACGTTGCCCGGAGAAAGTGAAAAGCGGGGGGGGGGGGGGGTTGATATTTCATTCAACGGCTAAACTGATTTCTCTGTTGGGTGGGATGAGGGAGAGAGCAGGAAGCGGGGTAGGGGGAGGGGGGGTAGGGGAAGGGAGGGGGGCAAGACCATGGCTTTGCCCCCCCCCCTTTGCCATAGTCACCTGATTTTCCAGGGGGGGGGGGGGAAGATACTCTTGCCCCCCCCTGCTTGGGTACAGGGGGGGGCAGCTGCCCCCCCTGCCCCCCCCCCCCCGGTTCCGGCGCCCCTGCACTCTTAATGCTAGGTTTTAACTTACAGGGTACCGCGAAGCGCCCAAGTCGCTGTCGGGTCGGGTGGTGGCGGTATCGTGGTGGTGTTTCACCCTGAGTATACTGGTGGCCTACACGTGCAACCTGACCGCCCTCGTCATGTCGCGACCTGACAGACAGCCTGCCCTGTCGTTCCGGACATACGAGGACATCCTGCGGGACCGCAGTATCGACGTCGGCATTGTGAGTAATCGTCGTCTCAGTATAGAAGTAGTGGGAGTAGTAGTAGTAGTAGTTATAGTAGTAGTAGTAGTAGTAGTAGTAGTAGTAGTAGTGGTGGTAGTAGTAGCTTTCCGCCTCTAGCCAAAGATCTTTCGCTTTTCAGGTCCCCCAAACTTGGAAAACCCTCCCATACCACATCTTCATAGGTAAACTGAACACAATGGAACAATTAATATTCCTGACTACAGTCTGCGCTCTGACCATACTAACTTAAATACCATCAAATGTAGGGCAGCATAAGCTAGTGTAAATCACATTTTATTTTCGCACAGTGTAAAACAGACCCAGACTGCAAATCACATGTTGTTTGTACTCCCTACCACAGATACGCTATGAGCCCGTAAAGGTCTGTAAGGCCTCGGTCACAACCGGCCGCACGATTTTTTTATGCTTGCGATCTCCACGAAATATCTGCGGCCTGCGGCTTCTACGATCTGAAAAAAAAAAAAATTAAGGTTGTAAATCGTGCGTACGATATACGTGCGATGGCGTACGTTCCCCGCAAGTCTCGCACGGGTAACGTCTTGCGATTTCAGTTGGTCAAAAATCGTACGACGGCCGTACGGATCGTACGTTGTCCTCGCAGTTATCGTACGGAGGTCGTACGCCTTCGTACGACGTTCGTGCGATGTTGACGATGTTTGCACGGGCTATACGGGTGTCGTGCGTGCGCCGTACGGCTATCGTAAGTGCTCTGTACGCGTGGTGTGCGTCGGTCGTTCGACGGCCATGGCCGACGCGCGTTTTTCATGCATATAGGGACCAGCCTACATATATACATGTAGTTTGTTTATGGAAAGAAGACATCAGAGGATTTGGATATTATTAACAGAGAGTTTGACAAACCTATGGACACGTACACAACTTGACAGACACTGACACAGCACTGCAACACTTCTCCATTGCACACCAACATCCTCCGGGCCCGCACCTGGTCTTGCGTCAGCCTTGCGGAGCACTCACGGAGCACGTGCGTGCATCGTGGGAACATCGTACTACCGACTTGCAGTCTGTGATCACGTGCGGCCATCGTGCGGTCCTCGTGGGAAGCACGCAAGACAACCGTGCGTCTCTTGTGCGTTCATACGTGCGGCCGCCGTGCGGCCATCGTGACCTATTTTTCTCGCCCGGAGAGGTCAAATTCGTACGATGCACTTGCGGCAATCGTGTGTTGGCCGTACAGTGGCCGTGCGGCCAACGCAAGTGTGTAAAAATCGCAGGTGATCGTAGAGTTTCTTGATCATGTCGAAAACCGGCCGCAGCGCTCTGCGGCCTCCTTGCGACCTGGAAATTTCGCAGGACGCCCGTGCGCCGTTCGCAAGATTTGCCACGATTTTTGGCCGTAGACCCGCCGTAGGAGCCCGTACGGCCGGTTGTGACCGTAGCTTAAACGCGTTCATAAGTTCCACTGGTTCCTTTGAATTTATTTCGTATAATTGTTCAACAGGTGCGCAGCAGTGACGTCGACTTGATTCTGCGCGGCAGCTCAGAAAATATGGCCACCCAGATGTACGAGTATGTCAGGTCGCGCCATAACTGGGTCCGTGACCTTGGCGAGGGCCTTGAGCGCATGCGCGATTCTCAAGGCAAGTTTGCCCTCCTGTTGCCTAGCTACACGGCGGAGTATCTGGCGTTGCGTAACTGTGACCTCATCACCTATGGAAACAGCCTTGACCCCCATCAGCTACGCGTTCGCCTTCACTCTTGGGGGTTATTCTGATCCAGTCAGGTAGGATAATCTGTTGTGCCGCCGTGCTCAGGCTGTGTTTGAAAGTCTTGTTTTTGGTCCTCGTGTGGTTTCACTAAATCCAACCTTGACCTTGAACTGTTGTTTGAGACCCTAGTCTGTTCAACAAGGTCATACATCGAGAGTATTTGATAGGTTCGTTTCTCCACACTCTCAGCAAAGAGGTTCGTGGTGGGTTTACATGTTGCCGTGGTATTTCGTACGTCAAATTAACAGATGACGTTTTCCACGCCCTCCTCATGCTAAGGTTGAACAGTTTTTTGGCAAGTTGACAATCTCACACACACACACCACACACACACACACACACACACACACACACACACACACATATTCTTCGCTGAACCTGCACAGTTTCTGATCCGTCGTTTCAAAATCGTGTCTAATAAAACAAAGCCAAAGGAGAGTTCATCATTTTGGCCAGTCAAGCAGTCCTAAACTGAATGATGAATACTTATTCATGACTTTAACTCACCAATCGTCTTTGTTCTATTTCTGTAATTATTGATAGGAACCGGATTGACTCGGCCATACTCACCCTGAGGGAAGACGGGCAAGTGCACATGCTCCGTTCAAACTGGTTGAGGAAAGGCGGCTTCTGCACCGAGACTGATGGCAGCTCACTTCCGGTCCGTCGCCCAGATCGAGGCTCGAAGTTTGTGGTCATGGGACCACGTGACCTGGCCGTGCCTTTCCTCTTCCTCTTCCTGTGCGGACTGGTCGCTGGTCTGGTCTTCACGCTGGAGATCCTTCACTCCAAGGGGACAGTTCGATGTAGGTTGTTGGAGTGTGAGGGCCAATTGGTTGGGTTTTTGTTGTTGGTTTTGTTTTGTGGGTTTTTTTTTTTTTTTTTTACTACTTTATTGTCCCTTTCGGGAAATTCGGGGCTACTTCCTCCGGGGGAAGCGCGTCGCCGCGGTGCAGCGCTACCCAATACCATCCTAGTTTTCAGTTTTGCTGGGGGAGGAAAGCCGGATAACCCGGAAAGAAACCCCCGATGAGCAGCTCGGTAGCCAGGAAAACCCGCTATCACACATATCACAAGCTCGGCCTGGGCTCGAACCCACGCTTCATCGCTTTGACAGAGGTGAAGGCCGTTTAGTGGCACAGAGGCTAAGTCCGACGCGCTACGTGTTAGACCACCGCTCACCCCTGTTTGGTAGGTTGTTTCTAAGGCCTTAAATTTTTGGGTCTTCAGTTCGAATCTCGGATCTTTGGGAGCCATGCAGAAGTTTGTGTTTATCCGTTCCCTCAGCTTGTTGTATGCATTACCTCCAGAGCGCTTGCTCAAATCAAAAGTAACACACAGGGTAGTCCTGTTGGAAAACGACAAATCCGTTTGAACTCCGCCAATCGCTGTGCAAAGCCAGTACATCACGTGAAGGGTCCAAATACCTTTTGGACAAGGTCAGATAATCAGACTACAAATTTTGCGAAATGAGGTTGCTTCCTTCGGGTTGACAGTAGATTTAGTCACTAATAGTCAGAGTATGGCAACGGCACGTTTTAAGGTTGGTATGAATATGCCTGTAACTTTTACCGGTGTAAAATAAAGGTTCTTGTTCTTGTTCTTGTTCTTGTACTTGAATAAACTGGTCGGTTCATACACTACCCTTCAGCGAGCGTTCATGAGTTTCATTTCTTGTTTATCAGCAGTTACTTCAGCGTCCTGAGCAGGAGGGAGAAGCAGCCAACCCTGAAGCCAAGCCGGGCCCTCCAACCAGGGACAGC
>JACVVK020000176.1:1227500-1250288 GCA_018292915.2 Batillaria attramentaria | reverse complement strand
CAACACTGCATGAAGTATCAACAAACATGACGCACAACACGAAGAAAGCACACAACAGTTAATATTACATCAACAAATTCAGTAACGCAGATTTGAGTCAGTCACACCTAACCTCCAAAGAATTATATGTGCTGTTAACTGGTACTGTATATCAACTTGGCAGGCCAGTCTTGTGATTTTAAGCATAAGCTGTCCAACCCATACTACGTCACCTTTCTACATACTCATTATAGCGAGCAGTTTTCTAAGAACTGAGGGAAAATATATTCTCCCCAAACAGAAACTTACCGATAAGACCTGCAGTTGCTTCCTGGTCTAACACCAACAAATCATTATAAGATATAAATTACATGTTTCCACACATCCTGGTCTGAACCTGAAGCCAGACTGCATAAGCAAAGCCAAACCCATAAATGTAACAATACACCTTGTACTTGTAGGAAACATACAGACCTGTACATAATTTACTATACCCAGTAATCTGTAAAATTATTACAATTACTTTTATATGACTATGAGGTTGCAGCACGAAGTGCCAGAGATGATCACCTTTGTTCCTAGAAGTAGACCAAAGGAGGAAGTACTCGCCAGTGAGAACATGGAAAAATAAAGAGAATTTTGGACCAAAACTTTACTCCAACCATGCTCGTCTGACCTTACCCTATACAGGGATCGATTTTCTCACGCGCCGTGCGACTATGTCTCAAATGTCGCATAGAAATTTCGCAAAATGCTTCATATGTCCCACGAACATGACATCACAAGCGCACCAGACAACGCGAAGCAGAGATGCGCTGTCCGTGTCAGTCATAGAGTCTGTTACACTGATCTAATTTTAGTGATGAGGCTTTCAGAACCTGAACGTCACTGCACTTAGGAACAGGTTCTCGGCACAGACATGTGACAGAGTGATACGGGTGAACTTGACTGTCTCACAGAAAACGAAAATGTCTCATAAAAATGACTGGTCAAGGAGACAATGTCTCATTGGCATTTTTGAGCAAATTTTATCCATCCCTGCCTATATCACTGTTTTTAGTCAGTCCATACAAGTTTAAGTACAGTGAGTGAGCACTACAGTACATTGTTCCAGATTCCAATTTCCAGGGCAACATTATTTCCTCGGAAATTTAACTAATTTCCACAGAGCTTTGAATCCATTTCTGAGAAAACATTTGGGGGGTTTTGGGCACCTTTTTTTTTTAACAGTATATAGAGTATTTTCTTCAGTTTCCCCTCCTGATAGTACTAGTACACAAGCCTTACCAACACTATGGCGGTCAGTGCCCCTGACCAGTTAGGCCTATGGCGATAGTACAGCAGGAGCGCAACTGCAAACTTGCCTTGGCCATGCCCGAACGTACTGCATGGTTATCTAGTAGTTCACTATCTATGGTTCTGGGTTGCTTCATAATAACATCATCATTAAAGCGCAATAAACCGATCAATCTGGAATGCTGTTTACAAGCAGCGAAATGAGAACATGCCCTAGAAACAAAAATATCAGGGCAAGTCTCGTCTGACTACAGAGGGGCATAGCCAGTAGGCCTATACATTATATGTACATACATGTACGCCGGAGTACTCTCAGCCAAACAATGGCAATGGCACAAAGTATGCGGTGCAACTGAATGAATCCGATCCTTTTCAGTGCTAAGATGAATTAAACTTCTGAAAGAAAAGCTTTCTACATTACTACAATTGCATTATACGTGTACATACCGAAGTGCAATAGGCTCAAAGACGGGATGATTTCGCTGAGTGGCTTTGTTGATGGTGTCTAGACGCGCTGGTGTCCAGCCGAACTACACCGACACAGACGCTGACCACCCTTGTGCCCACTCGCCGATTTTCCTGGGGCACTAAAACGATGACGGGGTCACCTCTAGCCCGTCGTTGTCACAACTGCTGAGCCAGTGACGATCAGCAAGCACTTACAAACCAGGGCTCGACTTCAGTACAGCATCGTACAGGTAACAGAGGTCAAAGTCCACATGTATTTTTGTTGCACGAATGATTCCGCAGCCATTGGCGGAAACTGGGGCAAACGTTTTTAGAACAGGGAAGACAACTCGTGGAACGACCTGCTGTCGTGTTCTACGCAAAAGAGTGATACCATAGCAGACGACACATTCAGCCGGCTTTGTGTTCGTTTCGGCGGGAACGTTGTCGATAGAGCGAGCAGACTCTTTGGTCTGGTTTCTTCATACGTTTTGAGCGAAAGCACGTGGCGTAAATAAATGTGTGCAGATCAGGCGATGAGGGGCAAAAAGTCGGTTCAGTGATGCTATCCGGCCGGCCCGGCTGAATTTGAGTTGCGTGTTTACCCGAAACGAAACACTGACCAGCCGCTTTTAACCCTAATCTGCGCAACGCTTTGAGTGAAAAAAAAAAAATCACTGAGTAAAGAATTGTGCGCAGATCGTCATATAAGCAACAACAACAACCAAAAAAAAAAGTTGTTGCTACATGTATCCTAATTTCTAGTTTACTGTTTACCTGAGAAAAAACCCTGCGTTGTGCGTCTTAAGTGGAGTCACTTCGCTGAGTTACTTATTGTACTGTTCCATAAATAACTGGCGAAAATGGACTGAATGCAGACCGGAGTAGTCTGGCGCTACTTTGACTATACGGCTCTGCTGATCTAGCGTTCCAACAGAATGGCAGACGTGGATTGTGCCGGTCAGTGTATGTGCGTGCGCGTATGTGTGTTGTTGTTTATAATGTTTATAATCCCGACCCGCTCTGCAGTAGTGCGAAAATTGGCAGTTTGGCAGTTTTCACCACAGCGAAGTCAGTCAGTTTCAGTGCTCGTGACGTCATGAGTACAAGCATCCCGGCTGGGGGACCGGCATGACTTGGTTCAGCTCCAAGTCATACAAGTTACACGACAGACACTGATCAAGGAAGAGTTTCGACTGCATGATAAATCACTGACACTGCCCGACCGACGGCTGGCCGCGCCGGAGCCGTCACAGCGATGGAGTGACAAAGCGGCAAACTGATATAAATATATGACACGAACAGCCGGCTCAGTATAGCAATTAAGTTGTAATAAAATTCATTAAAACGGTCTTCAATGACTTTTTGAAACACCAAATTTGTTTTTGACTTTGATTTTTTTCCCTGCTTTAGTCAGAAAACAGCAGTTAGCTAGAGATGGCATGTACTATTGTTTGCACACTGAACAGCCGGATTTCAACTGAACTGACGCGGCCTGTAAATTAAGAAAGTGCAGTCAGTCGGTCGGTATGCATGCTGTCATGCGCAAACAACTTGACGCTTTCATTTGTGCAGGCCGGGAAACTTGAACTGCAGCCCCGCCTGGTCAAAGTACAAGTACTCGGTAAATCCGTTTGTTGCTCAGGTCGACAACTGACCCCAGGGACCTTGTCTTTGTCCGTGAGCTGGACATTCAATGGCGTAATGTTATGTCATGCGTCAGTGTCACGTGGTACACACCAAGTGCGTGTCAAGGCGCGTCTGAATTACGTAAGCCTACCTGAGGCTCGAGAAACTGCGAATCCCAAACACCATGGCCGAAGACGACGATCAGCATTTGCAGGCCGGGGTGGATGGTTGGATGTTTAAACGCCTTTTGTCGGCAACCGCGCGGAGGCTTTCAAAGACGGGGGGGGGGGGGGGAGAGGGGGGCACTTTATATACAGATTTTAGATCCGTAGAGAACCCAAAGACACTCGCCTAGCCAAGCAGCCAAAGACACACGCCAGGAACAACTTGTCCTTAAGGGCCAAAAGCCATAGGACGTAAAGCAAGCTAATGATGATGTAGAGAACCCTCGACCTTGGCCAGTGACAGGGGCTGAGTTGTTTGCTTCAGAGGTATTTGCTGGGGGGGGGGGGGTGTTGTTCTTCTTTGTTTTCAGTGTTGTGTGTGGCTTTTGTTGTTTTTGTTGTTTTTTGGAGGGATGTTTGTTGTTGTTGCTCCTTGTTTGTTTGTTTTTTGTTTTTTGTTTGTTGATCGTTTTTTGTGTTTTTTCGTTGTTGTTTTTTCGGGGGGGGGGGTATACTTGGTTGGTTGCTTTTGTTGTTGTTTTGGTTTCCTTGCTTGTTGTTGTTGTGTGTGTGTTATATACCTTGCAGCGGCGGTTGTGAACTGTTTAGGATACGCAGTTTCGCGTCTACATTTTGGCCCCCATACCAGCTTTGTACGTCAGTGACTCGACTGTCAGTTTAACGCCGACCGATTAGTGTATGTAATCTTGCCTCTGTAAGTACTACTGACGCCAAATTACGACTCCAAACTGAGCTGGCCAGTACAGCCACATTCAGAACGACAAGGAGTGTTGTCAAAATGTGCGGCGGAGCCTGAGGCTAACAACTCATGAATACATGTCGCCGGCCAAGCGGTTTCTTTACAATTATACTTGTTTTGCAGGAACTAATATTTTGGTTGTCAGTGGCCATTGCAGAACATTATGGTATAAAGCTGTAATTTCGGAAAAGCTGGGACTGACGAGGGGCCGGGAGGGACAGCGCGCGTCGCATACCCCCCCCCCCCCCCCCCCCCACCACCACCACCACCACATAAAATTATGCCGGCCGATCTGCAGGAAACCAAGACAAAACCTAGCCCCGATGGCGCAGTGGATTCCGAGCCGTTCCGGGCATGACTCAGTCTCGACTCGCACTGATGGGCCTAAAAAAAAAAAAAAAAAAAAAGCCGTGTGTCACACCGGCGTCACGTTTTTTTTTGGGGGGGGCCAAAGTCTGTGTTCTCTAGTGCACTTTCAACACTACTCCATCATACGTGTATGATATGTGACTGACCTATATTTGTGTCTTCAGTCATAGGGGCCGCGGTTACGTCAGTGTCAAGTTCTGTCCTAATGCTGACCGCATTGCAATAAGGGCAGACATCTTGTCATTATCTCTTCCCCGCGTCTCAGTCTAGGTCGCGGTAACTAGTGATCTCAAAGTGCAGTTTTATGTGCACCAGTACTGAGTCAGTGCCGGCATATACTGAATACTGGCAAGGTCAGTCAACTTCAAGTTAGCTTTTACACAGATCAGTGCATGTATGGCAGCCACAGTGGACCCGCCTAACACGGCGTCTGATACAGAGTCACTGAGAGAATGTCAAGCTGCCCTACAACTGAACTTGTAAACTAAACACCTATAAGATATGAAATCGAACAAGAGACTTTGGTCAGGCACAGTTTTCTCCCCCTACACGGCGACAGCGTCCTCTCTCTCTCTCTCTCTTTTGTCGGGGGGGGGGGGCGGGGGGATTTTTCATATCTTGTGGTAGTCGCCCGATTCCTATTTTACGATTTGGATAGTTTTAACCCATAAAAAAATTAATAAATGCAAATCTAAATTCCGAAACTTAAATGGGGAGCCGGGGTGGCCGAATGGTAGAGACTGAGTTGGACTTCTAATGCTCGGGTCGTGCGTTCGTATCCCTGCTGGAGCCAAATATTTGTGCTGGCTTTTTCATCGTTGCCCCGTCTTTGATATCACCCGTATGTGGTGGAAAAGGACGTTAAACCCCCAAACACCCACCCCTACCCCCGAAACTGAAATAGCTGAGAATTGCGTGTATTTTTTTTTTTAATCAAACGCATTCTCTCACACATAAGACATGAACACATTATACAGTCACCGGTGGTGAGTGTGTATGTTGGATTCAATATGAGGCGCTTTGAGCCAAGAAATTGTCTAAAGCGCATGTATAATACTCATTATTAGTATTATATGTATTATAATTATTTTGTAAATTTGGTCATATCTGTACTATATACTGTACACTTAATATATATGTGACAGTGTTGTCAATCACTCTTGACGTCATCACGAGGATTAACAGTGATGCATTTTAAATAAATTTGACGCTTGTATTTTTCAATAATTACTATACAGCACGACAGGACTTGCCCTTGAAGAGGACGGAAGCCTTCCGAGCAGCGTTAGACTTTCCGTGGCGACTATGTCGGTCGCCTGTGTGTGGTACCACTGCGCCACCAGGCAGGCAGTCTCCGTACTTCACGCATTTACTGATTTTTCAACCAACAATGAAAAAATCTGACTTCGTATCTACTCTGTCACATCGTAAACGGACTTCGTAGTGCCACGGTATGATTATATCAACCTCATCAGTCGCTGACTGACCCCGGTGTGAGGTGAACTTTCCGGCCACCCTCGCCGGTGACCCCACCGTCTCAGTCCGCGGCGGCTCAGTGTACCGGGTGACAAAACTACAAAAGTGCGAATGGTAGCCGTACTAAGGACGCTATCTTCGTTATCAGCCGGCCTTGGCTTGATAGTGGGCACTGAGTTGAAGTCGTGTAAGGTGATTACTGAATCCTACTACCTCTACAAATTATTTCGGCTGGCCAGCTGTCGGGTAGGGACTGGGCCGACACGTGAGTCAGTGTTGAACCGCGTGTCAAGGCCACTGTACTGAGCAGGTGTATGTCCAGCCAGTAACTCAAGTTATGCCGTTCGCGGCACGTGACTGTATTGGACACGTGTGTGTATGTGCGTGACGGTGTGTGTGTGTGTGTGTGTGTGTGTGTGTGTGTGTGTGTCAGTGTGTGTCCGTCAGTGTGTGTGTGTGTCCGTCACTGAGTGTGTGTGTGTGTCACGGTGTGTGTGTGTGTCCGTCAGTGCCGGTGTGTGTGTGTGTGTGTGTGTGTGTGTGTGTGTGTGTGTGTCAGTGTGTGTGTGTGTGTGTGTGTGTGTTCGTCAGTGTCAGTGTGTATCTGTGTGTGTCTCCGTCGGTGTGTGTGTGTGTGTGTGTCAGTGTGTGTGTCAGTGTACACGGCACGGTGTGTGTGTGTGCACGGTGTGTGTGTGTGTGTGTGTGTGTGTGTGTGTGTGTGTGTGTGTGTGTGTGTGTTAGCACCCAGTATGGGTCACAGGAACCACACATCTGTGACCAGCCGACAATCCCTCAAATCTGTTCCGGGATACAAACACACCGCAGGCGCCCACACCAAACAACCGAGCTATCGGGGATCCAGATAGGACGCGAGCACACACACACACACACACACACACACACACACACACACACATTTGTCAGTTACATTCGCACACATCAAAAGTGACATGGGTCCCCTCTGGATCTGCGTACACGAGAAGTGCATTGGGTCATTCCTGCGTATGCCACGAAACGCCCGAAGTCGTCAGCCTGTCTTGTGCCCGCGAGATAAAGAGGCGGGATATCAGTCGAGGCAGTGTGGGTGGGTGGGGGTATAAGACCCTTCGACAGGCGAGAAGGGCCGGTTGGCGATGCCGGGGGGACTGGCTTAACTTGAAGGGGCTAATCCTACCATTTTTGTGCTCACAGATCTTTCTGAGCTGTTTTCGTGCTCAGTGGTATCATATCACCACACCACTTGCACACCTGCACTGTGGCAGCGTCTGTAATGCTGGCACTGAGCCGTCAGAAGCGTACTCGATGACGCGACGACTGTGACCACATTGAACGCAAGTATAACGAAACTGACTCGCAGAATTTGAATGTTCGACCGCAGTTCAGTCGCGCAAAGTGTAAACAACATCGTATCGCATTAAGAGCTGTACTAAACTGTAAATAGTGTATTTCGAGTCAGTGTACAGGCGCATTCACGAGCGAAACTGTTCCGGCCAACACATAAGGCACACCTTAAAACCTATCTGTCTCGGCAAGCTTTCCACTATAATTTCAAGTTTTTTACTGTATGCTCCCCTGTATCCCACATCCGCCGTGTGTGTGTGTGGAGAGAGGGGGGGGGGGCGTGTGTGTGTGTGTGGGTGGGTGGGTAGGTGGGTGGGCGTGTGTGTGTGTGTAGCGCGCACTGAGTGCTCTCGTGGTCAGATTGTCTGCGCTATATATAAGAACAATTTATTATTATTATCAAGTTATTATTATTATTATTAAGTTGGCCTGGCAAAGATGGAATTAGCTCGTTTAACAAAACACTGATCTACCCAATGGCAAAATGACCGACCTTGTCAGTGAAGTTGGAGGACCAAAGAAAAACAGATAACAAGGTGCACTGAGGTGCGTAACGCTGGTATCCATTCCTGTTTGGGAGCACAAGCGGGCCACGCCAGGCTGGGGTGAAGGTAAAACTTTGTCTTGTCTTTCTCAGTCCAGCATGATTTCGTTTTAGCAGTAGGTTACTGAAGCAGCAATGCATAGTTTATAAGAATAGATATTAGATAGATGCTTTGAGTAGATAGATAGATAGATAGATAGTAATGGTGCGTCTGTTCTTCAACATTTCAAGCCATCCTCTCTCTCTCTCTTCCGCCCCTCCCCCTCCTCCTCTTCTTCTTTTTCGTCGTCTAATTTTTCCTCCTCCCTACATGGTCCAACCCTTGTCGTGGGGTAGTGGCTTGTGTACCTCATTGACCCAGAGAACTATGCCAGCAGGAGCACATGCTCCTGGCAGGGTCACCCAAGCTGGACAGGTCGAAGGGTAGAGGTCAGACGAATGTGGACCACCTCTCCAAGAGGCTAAACGGGTTTGCGTAGGGTTAACAGCCCTACCTGTAAAAAACACTAATGTTACTGAAGCATCGACAGCAACAAACCGAGACATTCACCTGGGCGAGGAAGGGTCTCCATCCCGGAGACCTATGACGCATTGCAGTGAAAGCCGAAAGGAAGCTGCAAGGCCGACCCCCCTTCTAACACCCAGGACAACAACGAGAGTAGCCACATGGAACATCAGGACAATGTATGAAGTAGGAAGGATCATACAAGTAGCAAGAGAGATGAAGAACTACAAGATAGGAGTACTGGGACTGAGTGAGACAAGGTGGCTACAGACAGGACAGCTGAGATTTTCATCGGGAGAGCAATTGCTGTACTCTGGACACACAGAGGATGGAGCCCCCCACACTGAGGGCGTGGCCCTGATGCTGGCACCGGAGGCACAGCGGGCACTCATCGGCTGGGAACCTGTCAACTCCCGCATCATCACAGCCAAATTCATCACCAAGAAAAAAGACATCAAGCTGAACATCATCCAGTGCTACGCTCCCACCAATGATGCGGAAGAGGAGAAAAAAGATGACTTCTACCAACAACTGCAGACAGTGATAGATAGAGGAGGAGCCAAGGACATGACCATACTGATGGGAGACTTCAACGCCAAGATTGGATCAGACAACACAGGCTATGAGGACACCATGGGAACACACGGACTGGGACAGATGAACGAAAATGGCGAGCGCTTTGCAGACTTTTGTGCCCTGAACCAGCTAGTGATAGGAGGCAGCATCTTCCCACACAAGCGCATCCACAAGGCCACATGGAGATCGCCGGACCATGTCACGGAGAACCAGATTGATCACATCTGCATCAGCCGGAAGTTCAGGAGATCGTGGCGGGATGTGCGCGTGATGAGGGGTGCCGATGTATCATCAGACCACCACCTTCTTGCAACAACATTGAGACTTCGGCTCAAGAGGCACACCAACGCCAACAGCACACGGACCAGGTACAACGTTGGACTTCTCAGGAACACAGACACACAAGCAGCATTCCGGATCAGCCTTTCCAACAGGTTCCAGCCACTGCAAGACCTGATAGAAGACAGTGAAATGGACATCGAGACACAGTGGGAACACAGCAAGAAACTCTGGCACGACACATGCGAAGAGGTCCTTGGCAAGAGAAAGACCCAACATAAGGAATGGATCTCTGCTGATACCATCCAGAAGCTGGAAGTTAGGAAAGAGAAGAAAACTGCACTGAACACGAGCCGAACAAGAAGAGCTAAGGCAAAGGCACAAGAGGAATACACAGCAGCTGACAGAGAAGTGAAGAGGAGCACCAGGAAGGACAAGAGGGACTACATCGACAACCTGGCCAGTCAAGCAGAGGAAGCAGCCCGACAAGGGAATCTAAAAGACCTGTACCAGGTGACCAAGAAGCTCATGGGCAAATTTCAGCAGACAGACAAACCAGTGAAGGACAAGAACGGGCACCCACTGACAACAACTGAGGAACAGCTGAAGCGATGGGCAGAACACTTCAGGGAGCTGTTAAATCGCCCCATCCCTGAAACACCACCAGACATCCCACCAGCTGAGACAGAACTACCCATCAACTGCGACAAGCCCTCTAAGGCGGAGATCAGGAAAGCCATCATGACACTGAGAAATGGGAAAGCTGCAGGGCCGGACGAGATACCAGCAGAAGCCATTAAAGCAGACACAGAGACAGCCGTCAACATGCTGCACAGCCTGTTCAGCAAGATCTGGGAGAAGGAAGAGGTGCCAGCCCAGTGGAAAGAAGGGATCGTCATCAAGCTGCCAAAGAAAGGGGACCTCAGGGACTGCAGCAACTACCGAGGGATCATGCTCCTGTCAGTGCCAGGCAAGGTTCTCAACAGAATTCTACTGGAGAGGATGAGAGAGGCAGTCGACCCCATGCTCCGAGACCAGCAGGCAGGCTTTCGCAGGAACAGGTCCTGCGCTGACCAGATTGCCAGCCTACGCATCATTGTGGAGCAGTCACTGGAGTGGAACTCCCCCCTCTACATCAACTTCATAGACTATGAGAAGGCCTTCGACAGTGTAGACAGAGAGGCGCTGTGGAAGCTGCTAAGGCACTATGGAGTTCCCGGGAAGATCATCTCCCTGATCCAGTGCACCTACCAATACATGAGCTGCAGGATTGCCCATGCCGGCCAGTTGTCAGAAAGCTTCGAGGTGAAGACCGGAGTCCGCCAGGGATGCCTGTTGTCCCCGTTTCTCTTCCTCCTGGTCATCGACTGGATCATGAAGACCACTACAGCAGGCAGGAAAAACGGGATACAGTGGACACTCTGGACGCAGCTGGATGACCTCGACTTCGCGGACGACCTGGCGCTCCTGTCTCACGGCCACAGCCAGATGCAGGACAAGACTACGTGCCTGGAAGCCACATCAGCCGGAACAGGGCTCAAGATCAACAGGAAGAAAACCGAGCTGATGAAGATCAACACCACTGCCAACACACCAGTCACAGTCGGTGGAGAGCCCATCAGGGAGGTGGAGTCTTTTGTCTACCTGGGGAGTGTGGTTGATGGACAGGGAGGCACAGACCGAGACGTCACAGCCAGAATCGGCAAGGCAAGGGCAGCAACGGTCATGCTGAAGAACGTCTGGGCATCCAAAGTTGTCAGCATAAGAACCAAACTTCGCATCTTCAACTCCAACGTGAAGTCAGTTCTGCTCTACGGATGCGAAACATGGAGGACAACGAAGACGATGCAGCAGAAGATCCAGACATTTCTCAACACCTGTCTGAGGCGCATCTTCAACATCCGATGGCCAGAGAAGATCCGGAATGAAGAGCTGTGGGAGCGAGCGGGGCAGGAACCAGTGGCCAAGCAGATCCTGCGGAGGAAGTGGGGCTGGATTGGACACACCCTCAGGAAACCAGCATCCAGCACCACACGCCAAGCCCTGACATGGAACCCGCAGGGGAAAAGGAAGAGAGGCCGGCCTCGCAACAGCTGGAGGCGGGACACTGAGGCAGAGCTATGTAAGCAGGGGACCAACTGGACTGGAGTGGCAAGACTAGCCCAGAACAGAGTGCGATGGCGAAGGGTTGTCGATGGCCTATGCTCCACGTGGAGCCAAGGGCCTAAGTAAGTAAGTAATTTTTCCTCCTCCTTTTCCTTCTTCTTCTCCTCTTTTTTTCTTCTTCTCCTCACTTTTCTTCTTGCCTCTATCATTTATCTTTGTCCAGTTTTCTTCTTCTCCCCCTATAGGGCGTGGGGGGGGTGTTTAGGGGTTTAACGTCCTTTTCCACCACATAGGGTGATATCAAAGACGGGGCAACGATGAAAAAGCCAGCACAATATTTGGCCCCAGCCGGGATCAAACTCACGACCCGAGCATTAGAAGTCCAACGCTCTACCATTCGGCCACCCCGGCTTCCCCTCCCCCTACAGAGGAAAATGATAACAGTTGAGTGTAGACTAAGGATGGGCCTGCATGTCTGAGCAAACAGCTGCTAAACAGGCAAATGGATGCTGACGGGTAGAAATCGGACTATCTTAGCTCCACATCCGCCGTATAGCTGGTTCAACGGCTTGCTAGGAGAGAGTGCATGACAAGGACATGAACACCCTGATATGTACGAAAACTGACGTGCGTCTTTTCTTCTTCTTCTTCTTCTTCTTTTTTCCTAGCAGATGAATATGGCCTGCACGTGCAGTAGAACCGCGTCCTTCGTCCTCCGACTGACCTGTCTCCTCTGCCTGTTCCTCTTCTCCGCGAGATGCCAGGCGCAGTCTGTCCAGCGTGTCACCTACACCACTCCTTCCGGCAAGGTCACGGGGCGCATGGTAACGGTCTCCGGGGAGACCGTGTACCAATTCCTCGGCGTCCCATTCGCGGAACCGCCGATCGGGCAACTGCGCTTCAAGAAACCGGTTCCGGTTCGACCTTGGAACGTGACCTTGAACGCCACGGAGTTCGCCCCGTCTTGCCCTCAGCCAGGATGGGGCGCGGACATGGGGATTGACATCCGGCACCTCAGCGAGGACTGCCTGTATCTCAACATCTACACTAAGGTCAGGCCGACCCAGGCGAGAAGTTCGTCGGATCTCAAGGTATTACAAAGTGAGCGTTTGGGGATGTAGGTACGTGTGAACGTGTGGTTTAAAGGCCCAGTTTTTGAGAGTTTTAGGCTCAGGGATCATTCTTTTGGTAGTTTCTGGCATGGTACCAACTAGACACCTGCACAGTGACAGCATCTTAAATGCTGGCGCTGAGCCAACAGAAGGGTATACGCGACGCTGTTAACACAACGACTTAAAAAAAAAAAAAAAAAAAACATTCACATGTGCTGGTCCTGTTTTAATTCACCTATATTTTCTGTTTGTAATCTGTTCTTTTTTACTTCATACGTTGTTAATCGTCTAGAGTAAGTTGAGAGAACGCGATGTTTTATGGGGTTTTTTTAACTTCATTTTTACCTTTTAAAAAAAATTATGTGTTCATATCCAGTGTTTGAGAGAATGCGTGTGAGCGTGCGTGATAGGGTTCAGTTCGCGGCGCTTTGAGCCAATTCAAGAAATTGGGTAAAACGCCTACGCAATACACACTTGTTACTATCATTATCATCATCATTATTATTATTATTACCAGACTGTCATGGTCTGGATCCATGGTGGGGGGTTTAGCGGCGGTGGCGCGATGGGTTTCGACGGTTCCCTGATGGCCGTTAGGGGCGACGTGGTCGTGGTGGCCATCAACTACCGCCTGGGGATGCTGGGCTGGATGTCCACGCTGGATGACGTCAGTCCGGGCAACTACGGGCAGTGGGACCAGCGCCAGGCCTTGCTGTGGGTCAGGGACAACATTGCTGCTTTTGGTGGAGACCCGGGCAAGGTGAGTGCGTACGGTTGGTTGGTTGGTTGGTTGGTTGGTTGGTTGGTTGGTTTGCTGGGTTGGACAGTGGATGGTTGAGGACGACATTGCTGCTTTTGGTTGGTTGGTCGTGGACTGTTGGTTGCCGGGCTAGTCGGTGGATGGTCGGGGACGACATTGCTGCTTTTGGTGGACGGTTTGTTCGTTGGTTGGTTGACTGGTTGATTGGCTGGCTGGCTGGTTGATGATAATATTGCTGCTTTTGTTGAAGACCCTGGCAAGGTTGGTTGATTAGTTAGTTGGGTTTAACCACGCCACAAGATGTGATCGGATACGGCCATATATACGCAGGTTATATCGGAGGGGGGGGGGGGGGGTGAGGGGGAACTATCTAACTGGACTGCCAGGTCGGCCACATTTCATGGGCGGTCGGTGGACTAGTGGTTAACTCTTAAGAGCCCAAGCCCGACCAACCAGCCACTGTAGACCAGTAGTAGCCACATCAAGCCACTATTACACAAAACATGGGCCTTCCCACTATTCCCGAAACCGCTGCAGGTTGTATAACAGTGGCTTGAAGTGGCTCATGGTAATATGAAGATTTCAAGCAAAAACGCTATTCAGTTTTTCACGGGCCTTTAAGAGTTTTAAGACTCAGTCACCAATGCGAGAGGTCAGGTTCGAGTCCCACCCGGGGCGAAGAAGTTTTCTTTCTCGTATGTGGCACCGTTCATTCGGGCCGACCGTTGGGGGTTCTCTCCGAGTACTCCGGTCCCCCCCCCCTCCCCCCCCCCCCCCTCTGCTTTGGATATGTTCAGCCCACAAAATTCAAAAATAAATGCAGTTCTAAATTTCCGAAACTTAAATAGCTGAGCTGGCCCTTCGCACCACGTGATTGTAATGTGTTCATGTTCAGTGCGTGAGAAAATGCGTGTGATTCACGTGAGCGTGCGTGTCGGGTTTAGCTCGCGGCGCTTTGAGCCAAATATATGGGATAAAAGCGCCTATATCAATGCGCTTATTATTTGTCATTCTCTCTCTCTCTCTCTCTCTCTCTCTCTCTCTCTCTCTCTTTAAAATCCGTATCTGTTTTCCTCTCCAAGGTGACGATATTCGGCGAGTCTGCAGGAGGGTACAGTGTAGGACTTCACGCTCTTTCCCCCCTCAACATGGGGCTGTTCCAACGGGCTGTCATGCAGAGCGGCACTGCACTCAACCTGCGAACCACCGCTCCTGACCCAGTGGGCTTCGCCAAGCGCGTGGCGCGGATCCTGGGTTGCAACGACGTCGACCACGGAGCAATGATGAGCTGTGTGAAGGTCAATATTTTTTCTTCTTTCTTTTCCTCTTTATCTGTTTTTCCTCTCTGTTGTTGCACCCCCAAAGTCGCACCTATGGAGTGGGCGAATCTCGGCTGTGTGGCAACAGCCTCCCCATTGGGCCCATAGCACACCCGCTCTGGGTAGGAGCCGGCCTAGGTAGGAAAAATCCCGCTTGCCTCGGCTGGGACTGGAACCCGGGTCTCCAGGTCCATAGTCCGAAGTGCTAACCACTACACTACTGCGGGCCGGTGATCTCGCGTGATACTGCGGTCCTCTCACCCCCACCCTGCCTCATCTGAATTCTCTTCTCTGACCCGAAGGGAAAGACAGTGGCAGATATACAGTCGGCCACTCTCCAAGCTTCGGAATCAGACACACTGCAGTACGTTCTGCACGTGGCGCCCGTGGTGGACGGAGAACTGGTGAAAGAAGATCCGCGGAAGCTCCTCGGAGAGGACTACCGCGATCAGGTGCCTTTCTGGACGCTGGACGTGATGGTGGGCACTACGAACGCCGAGGGAAGTTTAGTGCTCACCCCGCTGCAGCCTTGGCAGGAGCAGCTGAAGTTTGACCTCATGGACGGCATTCCGACTAGGGTGCTGTGCGCAAACATCTCCGCTGCTCTGTCTCGTGACTATTACGACGGGTCTGAGGAGGTGGCTCGCGCGATCTGCAGGTATGTGCCACCATTGATTTTTATACTGTGGCTTTTACAAAATGTTAGGGTGACGCATTAATTTTACTCCACTGGTTTTCCAGCCGAAACCGACAATGGTTTCCAACAGCAAGCAAAACATACAAATCTGCTATTGTACTAATTTCCCAGTTTACTGATGCGGCGTCCTAGGCTGCTCCGCACACTGAAATAGCTGAATCGGTGAATAGTGAACCGATATTCATGCGCTGAACATGCCCAAGGATATGGTTAAAAACAGGCCACTCATCAAGTCACGTCTGCCATTTTATCACACTAAACATGCCTCTCGTCATCCAAATCCAATAACTGGCGCCAAATGACCTTTTATGAACTCTAAAAGAAATTTATTGGAGGAAAACAAGGGAATTTCGTTTTAATAACTTCGGTCTGCCCTAACCAAAGTGCTGATGTGGCCTACAGGTCAAAGAAAACAAATGCACGAGTCCTCGAAATTCCTGTATATTCCCTGTAAGCCTCAGGCATCAAAATCACCCCTACAAATGCTTCAATCTAGAAATAAATTACCACGCACAGACCATTCAAGAGCACGTACATGACTGGAGTTTTTTTTTTTTTTTAACTGAATGTCTCCCTTTCGCTCAGGCCTCGCTGGAGTAATGCTAGTCTACTTTCTGTTTAGGCCAGAAAGCCACTTCACCCAAGTGATTTGCCTCTCTTGTGCACAAGTAGGAGTCCCAGCTTCGCCGGCAGCTTGCCTCCTTTCGCAACCCCCTGGCACGCACTTTGCCCTACCAACTCCAAAAATCACGCAAATCACGCTTTTTCGTGACAACAAAAATCACTACAAACTGGCACACTGGCAAAACAGGATCCTTTAGACAAACACTTCACTCGACGCTTTTTCGTGACAACAAAAATCACTACAAACTGGCACACTGGCAAAACAGGATCCTTTAGACAAACACTTCACTCGACGCTTTTTCGTGACAACAAAAATCACTACAATCTAGCACACTGGCAAAACAGGGTCCTTCAGACACTTCACCCGATGCTGTTTCGTGTCAACAATATTCACTACAATTTCGCACACTGGCAAAACAGGGTCCTTCAGACAAACACTGCACTCGACCCCACGCTCAGTTTGTGTCCCCCTTACGCTTGCAGGCAGTACACGTCTGACAAAGGCGACGAGGATCAGGCCCGAAATGTGGTGGACATGTACGGCGACATGATGTTCCAGCAGGCTGCCGTTGAAACCCGTGATCTGCACATCAAGGGGAAGGTCGGTGGTAGTGAATCCGACGCGAGAGGTCAGGTTGGGGTCCTACTTCCGGCATCAAAGTTTTCTCTTTAGTGTGTTCTTTCGGGTCGATCGTCGGGAGTTCTCCTCGTTTGCTCCAGCTTCCTCTCCCTTTGCTTTGGATATTTCAGCCCACAAATAAATTTTAAAAAAATGAATGCAATTCAAATTTCCGAAACTTAAATAGCCGAGCTGACCCTTCGCACCACGTGACTGTAATGTGCTGATATCCTCTGTATGAGGGAATGCGCGTGATTCATGTGAGTGTGCTTGTTGGGTTCAGTTTGCGGCGCTTTGAGCTGAGGAACTGGGAGAAAGCGCCTTACATTATTATTATTATTATTATTAAGGAAGACGGACGTAGGACTTTCCAGTATGTCTTCTCCCACATGCCTGTCGCGACCGACTTCCGCCGGTTCCCGTGGTTCCGTGGTGCGGCTCACGGCGCCGAGGTGAACTTCCTGGTCGGGCAGGAGCACGTGGGTGACAATGAGACGGTCCTCTCTAACGCCATGATAGACGGGTGGACCAACTTCGCAAAGTTTGGGTACGTTTTGATTATCGGAATAGCAACTGTGTGCAAGGTGTATTTTCTCCGTCGCCATTTCTTTCGCAGAAGTAGTAGCGGGGGAGGGAGGGGGGGGGGGGGTTATATGGTTTAACGTCCTTTTCCACCAAATATGGGTGACACACCCAAAGACGGCACAAATATTTGGCCCCAGTCGGGATTCGGAGTCACGACCCTGGCATTGAAAGACCAACGCTCTAGAGTAGTAGTACATGTAGTAGTAGTAGTAGTGGTAGTAGTAATAGTAGTAGTAGTAAATACATGTAGTAGTATACTGGGTACTCTAATGAAATGAATCGTTACTCGTGTCGCGAGCAGGTATAATGCGACCTTTTGGTAGGTTGGTGTGTGTGTGTGTGTGTGTGTGTGTGTGTGTGTGTGTGTGTGTGTGTGTGGCAAGACAGGATTGTATACATGTCTGCGTGCGTGCGTGCGTGTGTGTGGCGTAGCAAGACAGGATTGTGTGCAGGTACGCGCGCGTGTGGTTCGTGTCGTTACTGCTGCTGTAGCTATATAATGATGAAAAACAACTAAAACTGTGTTCAAGTTGCAACAGACATAAATCACCAACAATACTAATCTACATACCTTCTTCCGCACCAGCACACCTAATGACCCAAACAGCCGGGGAACCTTCCAGTGGCCAGAATATGACCTGACCACACGGGCCTACACAGACTTGGACCTGACCGTCAGCGTCAAGCAGAACCTCTACCCAGACCGGATGGACTTCTGGCTACGTCAGATTCCCGCCATGCTTAGCGGAGGCACAGATAACTCTAGCAACGGTGCAGGCTCCTTCCGGTCCAGTTGCATGATGGGACGGTCGGTGGCGAGGCCGTGCCTGGCTCTGTTTTCCGCTTTTGCTTTGATGTTCGTCTGAATTTGTGTATTCTGCCTTTGTGCATTGGTGTGCTCGTAGTGGACGGCTTTTTGATATGAAACACAGTTTGTAGTGCATTTGTACGCAGCAACACCCTTAGGAAGTACACAACTGCACTCGTACAAAGTACCAGTAAACAGATAACAGGATTTCCAAGAGAATGTTGACAGTTTTTGTTTGAATAATAATAATAATCATAATAATAAATAGTACTTATCTAGCGCTTATTCTCGCAGCAAAGCAACTCATAGCGCTACACACACGCACACGCACGCACTCACACACACACACACTGACACACACACACAATCAATCAATCAATCAATCAATCAATCAATCAATCAATCAATCATGCACACCCCGGCCTGATGCAGATATACAATTACAGCCAAAGGCACTGAAACAATGGCAGACTACTTAAGTGTGAAAGGCCTGACGGAAGAGGTGGGTGTTCAGGTTCGATTTTAACCGGGACAGTTTGGGAAGATCACGAATTTCGACCCGTGTTTTTATTGCGTGTTTTTCTAAGCAGCAGACGACTACGGTTTTCTAGCGATCCCCTGAGAGTTGTGTGGCCGCCGCCACCAGCTATTTGACGCCAGGTCGCTTGAGCTGCCCTGACTTGCGCCGTTTGCACCATTCACCTTCACTCTTTTGACGTCAATTCTGACGTCAGGACTGAGCGTCAGATGCGTCGACTCGCACCGCCTGAAGAAAAAGAACGATTTCCCCTGTAAGGACCCCCACCTGTCCATTAAGTGGTGATAACTCTTCCCGTCCACCATCAGCCCGTCACAGTCCGAGTTACCGTCCTCTATGTACATCGACCGCAGCGTTGCGAAGGGAAACGCCTCGGTGTCCTTGACCGAGAAATTTAGGTCATACACTGTTGCCATGGTTTCCGTCTGACTGGAGGTCAGGGCGACCTTGGCGGTGCTGTTGTCGCGGTACTGGATGTGGAGTAGGAGGGAGGAGGGGTGGAAGGTGACGGAGGACACGGGGGCGGCGGGGCGATGGAGGGATGGGTCAGCATGGCCGACGATGACTGAAGAACCGAAGGGGATCCAGTCCAGACCGGGAGGCGGAAGAGGTGCCAATCTGACGTTTCCGTCTTGATACATCACGAACACCTGAAGGGGTTACACAATCGACTTAGTTATTTTCGTGCACTTCGTTTTTAAACGAACAATAATGATAATATCAGACATGTTTAGTAGGACTTCGCAAGGAGACTTCGCTGAGCAGCGTAACCCATTTACATGTCAATTAGGCTTACACGGCAGAGGCCGCACTATTAGCTAATGGTACCCCCAACGTGCCTAATTTGCATGTAAATGGATTACGCTGCTCAGCGAAGTCCTCCTTACCAAGTCCTACCACATATGCCTAATACAAGCGTTGTACCTAATTGCTGGACTCAACGAACTTAAAGGGTAAGGCAAGTCAAGTGCAATGTTGGGTTTAAGTGATAGATCATGATGTCCTAGACGGCTGCAGCCCAAAAGATTTGAACATGAATACACCATTCAGCATTTATCACACCAAACGGCAGCCAAAATGCGATGCCATGGAGGCTGCCATGTTGATCCTAGCAGTGACGTCACTGCACCACTCAGCAGCAGACGACACTATGCTGGCACACTCTCTGTGCGTGCAGGTGTGCCTGCTACACGTTTTAGGCGTGCTATTTCTGGCTCGTATACACACTTTGCCTATTTCATGAAAGCTAGAATGGATTTGGGGATAGTTCTTTATAATTTCGAGCCAGAATATTCTAAGGAAGAGCTCAGTAAGGGGTCGGGCAGAAAACAGTGGGGACTGTGACGATGGGGAAGAGCCGATTGATGCGTGTTTGACAAGAGAAGCAGTAACATCGTTCGCAAAAGCGCCAATGAAACAATCCGGGGTAAAATGATCTCCCAAACGAGGTCAGTCTCGATTGTTCCAGGCGTATTCCTGCACTCGGCGGGGCAAGCGATCGTTCTTCAAGGTCTCCAACCATTTCGCACATAACCTCCTTTTTTGCTTTGATTTGTTTAGATTCGGAAATTTATAAAAGCTTTTGTGGCTTCCATCTGCATTCTTACACATGCCCTGTTTGCTGAAACAACCAAACGCTTTGCACTGTGGCATCTCGAACACAAAATAACACTCTGGAACAATCCGCTCAAAGCTACTGGCATTGCCGACAGTGGTGGGGGAGTGACGTCACCGTCAGCACCTTTCCCGTCTCATTCGCGAAAGAGTGCGGCAACATGGCGCAGCCCAGGAACCGAAAGCAGAGGGTGTTTTCGGCGCATTTTTGAGTAAATGGTTCACGAAAACTTTTGCTGTCTAACAGCTTAGGACCTCAATATCTGTCATTTAAACCCAATAGTGCTCTTGACTTGCCGTACCCTTTAACCCATTACACACACTCAAGTGAATCAAGCGCATTCCTTCTTTCACCGGACATAAATACTTTACAATCACGTCACACGAAGGGCCAGCTCAGTTATTCAAGTCGGAATTTATTCTTTTAATTATTTATTCATCAAGCTGAACATTTTTACAGAAGAGGGGGAGGAAGCTGCAGTACCCACAGTGGAACCCCCGACGACAAACCCAACTGAATGAATGGTCCCACATGCTAGAAGTTGGGGTGAGCGGTGGTCTAATAGGTAGCGCGTCGGATTTAGCCGCTGCGCTACTGAACGGCCGTCACCAGTGTCATGGCGATGAAGCGTTGGCTCGAGCCCAGGTCGAGCTTGTGATATGTGATACCGGCTTTTCGTGGCTGGGGTTACTGTCCGGGTTATCCGGCTTTCCTCCCCCAGCAAAATTGTAAAAAATATAGGATAGGTATTGGGTGGCGCTGCATCGCGGCGACGCGCTTCCCCCGGGAAAGCAGCCCGACAGGGATAATAAAGTAGTAAAAAAAATAAATGAGTAAATTTTAAAAAAGTATATAAAAAAAATAATAAAAATGAAAGATCTGATCGGGACGTTTCCTCGGTACACACTTCTAGGGTTCACTATTCCTGTGGCCTCACCTGAGAATAGCCGCCATTCCAGGGCACAGTGAGGTAGATGCGGAAGAAGTCGACCTTGACCCACTTCTGGCCCGTCTCCCCGTTGATGAGCTGCATCGTCTCTGGACGTCGCCACCAGAAGTCCACCTCCACCGCCTCCACCACCACCCGCCCTGACCGGTACACTGTGTGCACCTGGACACACAAACAGCATTTAAGGCCCTACTACTACTACTACTAACAATAATAATAATAATAATTCAATTCAATTCAATTCAATTCCTTGTTGCCGATTCTCGTTATAGCGCGTGAACATGCGTGAACGTGCGCGATTTTGGACCGAGACAGGGCTTGATAGACTCGGCATGTGGGCTACTCGAGTCACACACGATGCCGCACTACCACTGCGTTGCGATCGGCTGCCAAAATGGCTCGAGAAAATCAGATAAGCTGGAGAAATTCCCAGAGACGGTCTTACCTAATGGTGAGATCGTTCAGTTTGAGCCCTTTTCTTCAAAAGTTTCAAGAAATTTGTGGATAAAAGCGGTTCGAAGGCAGAACGCCGACCCGTCTCGGTGGCCTAGCGTGTGCAGCCGCCATTTCGTCGGGAACAAGCGGACAAATTCTGTCCCGGTACCTACATTGTTTGAACACAATCGTTATGGAACCAAAAATCAAGAAAGAAAGACTTTCATTTCCAAGCAAAAGTTCAGTTCGCACTGATAAACAGCCAAGGTGCTTGAATAAAAATTAGTGGCAAGCCACAAGTCACAGCGGGTCGACTTGACCTTTACACCGCCTACCTCTCGGTTGAAGCGACTGCCGATCTGCTTCAAGGGCTAGAGTGATAAGCTGCGCTTTTGTGTAGCCACTTAAACGCACGCCCCTGTCTTTCAGATATTTTTTTCAGTTCAGGAACTTTCATTGATTTAATTTTATCGCGAACATCTTCGCCGGTCGAAACGCTCACGTTGCTCGCCATCGCATGCGTAGCCCACCTCAGGTGGACTGTTCGCGTCTCCGGCGCTGGAGAGCACCCGACTCTTCGTAACCGGCAACAGCGGTATTCAATTCAATTGTCTGTCGATGGCAGAAAATTTTCTTCTGGCTCGCACACGCGCACACACACACACACACACACACACACACACACACACACACACACACACACACACACACACACATGACGTAATAGTAATAATAATGACGTAATAAAAAATAACAATGACGTAATGATAATAATAATAATGACGTAATAACAATAATAATGATGACGTAATAATAATAATGACGTAATAATAACGATGTTGGTCTATGCCTCGAAAGGGTCACAAAATTAATAAGAAATCTGACACACCTCGAAAGTAATTGCATGCTTGAAAAGGCTGTGATCTCTTGCGACGGTTTCTATGACTTGGGGGGGGGGGGGGGAGGGTCCAGCTTTAGACACACAATGGAAGTCACTACTTCTTGTCTCTTTCAGAGTCGGTGGTCGCTTGGTTTTCTTCGCCGTCAAGTCTTCTTCCTTCTATTTCAAACCTTGGCAAATCGTTATATAGGATAGCATGTTTCATACTGAACTAACTTCCAGTGCCGTTTTCCCTAAGTCTCATCCAACATTACCGTCTCTCCTTTCATGGGACGTCGCTCCAGCTTGGCTTCCTCCACGAGTACTGGGTCACGTGACCTCACCTCCAGCAACACAACGTTGGTTGCGCGCT
>JACVVK020000176.1:1177500-1222500 GCA_018292915.2 Batillaria attramentaria | reverse complement strand
AAACCGAATTTCCCTTGTCTTTCCTCAAATTTTCAAGACTTCTGCAAAGTGCTTTTGACTCCAGATTTCTTTTGTTGTTGTTGATTTTTTTTTCAGAATGGGAGAACGAAGGCATGTTTGGCCTGTTGAAAAATTGCAGACTTAACTTGATGGGCGTCTATTTTAAATTTTAACCATATCCCTGGGCATGTGCAGGGCATGAAATGAACAGAGTTCACAGTACAGGTTTCAGCTATTTCAGGGGACGCCGCATCAGTAGACTGGCAAAATAACGGAAGCCTTTTTTTTTTTTGCTTCTGTGCAGTCAATAAACACAGTTTGCTGCTGCAAACCATTGTTGGTTTCGCTTCGAAAAATCTCACGAAGGAAATGTGCCACTCTGCCAACAGTGCATAAATCATGAAATAAAACCTGAAGGTAGTAGGACTCCCAGTCTCAGGCCGTGCCAGCCCGCGGGAAGGTCCAGAGCCCGGGGGAAGGGGCGCGTGGCGAAGAAGACGTTCCACATGTGGCCCCAGTCTGAGTGCCCGTGGGTCGGGAACGTGCCCAGGTACGTGCCGTCCATCACCACAGCCACGTTCTCGGACTTGCCGTCATTGGAGTAGACGACAGTTTGCACCTGAAACAGCAACAGAAACATGTTTAGAGTGGTGCTGATTGTACACTAGGGAAACAACTCTCCCGCGAACAGGGTGGGTGGGTGGGTGGGTGTTTGGGGGTTTAACGTCCTTTTCCACCACATAGGGTGATATCAAAGACGGGGCAATAATGAAAAAGCCAGCACAAATATTTGGCCCCAGCCGGCATTGAACTCACGACCCGAGCATTAGAAGTCCAGCGCTCTACCATTCGGCCACCCCGGCTCCCCTCCCACGAACAGAATTTCCTACGGATCATTATCACTGACGTGAAATCCATCCTGAAACATGGACAGTCACCAAAACCAGCTCTAACAGGACCCAGACCTTCATCAATACGTGCCTCCGACAGATTCTCCGCCTCCAGTGGTTCGACAGAGTGCCAAACCTAGACCTGTGGACGAGGACGAATCAGGAGTGTATCACAGTTCAGATCAGGAGAAGGAAGTGGCGATGGATTGGACACACCTTGCGGAAGAGCCAGACTAATGTCACCCGACAAGCACTTCACTGGAACCCACAAGGAAAACGAACAAGGGGGGGCGTCCAAAGCAGACTGACGAATGTGCTGAATGTGCTGAATGTGCATGTGGCCACATCCCAGAATGCATCCAGCAGTCATGATGAACCAGTAAAAGTACTATTACATTTCTGAGGATCTGATACCCAGTTACCTTCCAGGGGCGCCGGAAGATGTTGAGGGGAGGGGGGGGCAGAATCTCGGAGGGGGGAACGTTGCCCGAAGAAAGTGAAAAGCGGGGGGGGGGGGGGGAGGGCGATCAAATGCTGCGTAGACAAAAAACCTTTACGAACCAGGACGTTGCCCTAATAAAGTGATAAGCGGGGGGGGGGGGGGGGGGGGGGGCAATCAAAGGAGCGGACAGCCTTCGGTCCGCAAAAACAGAAGTTCTCTGTTGGGTGGGATGAGGGAGAGAGCACTAAGAGGGGTAGGGGGAGGTAGGGGAAGGGGGGGGGGCAAGACCATGGCTTTGCCCCCCCTCTTGCCATAGTCACCTGATTTTGCAGGGGGGGGCAAAAAGACACTCTTGCCCCCCCTGCTTGGGTACAGGGGGGGCAGTTGCCCCCCCCCCTCCCCCCCCCCCCCCCCGGTTCCGGCGCCCCTGCCTTCACCAAAGATAACTGTTTTACGAAAAACCAAAAAATGGGGGTACAAAGAAAACTACAGTTTTTAAGAGTATTTCTTTACAAATCTGTCGCATTTAGTCAAAACCCACACACATTCTCTCACCTGTCTACACCAAAGGTGACTCCAGTACCACCACCACCACCAGGCACTGAGGGCCGAGCTGTGATGACTGGCTTAGAAAATATTTAACCACCGTCTGTCAGAAGTGGCCGAAGTTGGAAGGCCAAAGGTAAGCAGGAAAAAAAGGCGCACGACACGTTGGGCGTCCATCACCCATATGTGACCCTCCACCACGAAATGAGTCTTCCTGTGCTAATCATGTTACAAGACGACTCATTTCGTGGTGGAGGGTCACATATCTGTTTGAGAGCACAAAAAGACCGCACGAGGTAAGTGTTTTTGTCTTTCTCAGTCCAGCGTGTGCGGCGGTTTTTGCGTGGAGTATCTGACGGACGTAGTAAAAGTTTACTTTATAAGAACTTACACTGAGAATAAAACAAAGAAGTAGATAGATAGATAGATAGATAGATAGATAGATAGATAGATAGATAGATAGATAGTTTACTTTATAAGAACTGAGACTGAGAATAAAAAAGAAGTAGATAGATAGATAGATAGATAGATAGATAGATAGATAGATAGATAGATAGATAGATAGATAGATAGATAGACTAAATTTGTACACGAATGGGTCTTTGACGATTTATCGCATTTGTTTACTTTATAAGAACTGAAACTGAGAAGAAGAAAAAAAGAAGTAGATAGATAGATAGATAGATAGATAGATAGATAGATAGATAGATAGATAGATAGATAGATAGATAGATAGACTAAATTGTACACGAATGGGCGTTTGACGATTTATCGCATTTGTTCTTCAACATGTGCTCTCTCTCTCTCTCTCTCTCTCTCTCTCTCTCTCTCTCTCTCTCTCTCTCTTCTTCTTCTTCTTCTTCTTCTTCTTCCTCTTCTTCTTCTTTTTTCTCTCTGTCTTTTCCTTCATTTTCTTCTCCTTTTCTCCCTAACAAGAGACCTGTGTGCACCTAAAAATTCACCAAAGTCTAACAAGTTATGACCGGATACATTACATGTGTAAGTTTGATTGCTGTCTGCAACAGCTACAGTTCTGGTTGTTGTTGTTTTTTGTTTTTTTAAGCCACGCTTGGTGCAGTGCTACCACATCTATGCTAACAGACCGTTCTGAGCTGTTTTCTATCATCACACCACTTAGACACCTGGATAGTGACAGCGTCTGTAATGCTGGCACTGAGCCAATAGAAGCGTACTAAGCGCTCCAGTAGTGTAACAACAGTCGTAGAATTTAAATTATCGCAATATGAACTGTGCTAATCATCAAGATAGAGTATTTCGAGCGAACAAACGCCGCACTCACGAGCGAAACGGTTCAAAAACATAAGTTTGATTGCTGTCTGCAACAGCTACATAAGTTGGATTGGCAAAAATGGAATCAGCTCGTAGTGAGAATAAGCATGTACATCTGTCTCAGGGTTGTTGGGTGTTGTTGTTGTTGTTGTTGTTGTTGTTTTCGACTTCTAGCAGATACCATGGCATGCACGTGCTGCACAACTGCCTTCTCCCTCCTCTGCCTGTTCCTCTATTCTCCGCCAAGCCAGGCGCAGCCTTTCCAGCGTGTGACTTTCACCACTCCTTCAGGTAAATCCGAAACCACAGTGGATACTTTTCAGCAAACGGATCTCTTACACACACACACACACACACACACACACACACACACACACACACACACACACACACACACACACAACGGCCCACGCTACAAGATGGTGAGGAGACGGCTCTAATGGGCAGGTCAAGTTATTAGGGGAGGACAGCTGCCCTAACCGAACAGTCCAGATGAACACTATTCAGTCCAGTCTGACGTCCAGGTTGGCCACATTTAATGTATGCTTGGCTGTGATGAACAAGTTACACAAACAAGCACAGTTAAAACAGCCAGAGAAAGCGTTTCGGAGTAAGTACAAGTTTTTACCTACACCTGGGGGGGGGGGGGGGGGTCCGAAATCACATTGCTTCGCGAAAGCAGTGAGCCGCCTGAACCACGCCGTCCGCCGGCGAGCCGTGCGGTAGCCCTGGATTGACCACCAAGGGAAAGGACGTCGATATTTTTGTAAACAAAGGCGATACCCATGTAAAAACTGCTAAAGTCCCTGTTTAAAACCCACCAGGCTTTAAAAAAACAAAAACAAAAAAAAAAAACCCAGTGCCCTTTGCGGTAAACCAACCAATCCGGTGCGGTCCCATGAGCGCTTGACTTTCGTCTACTCTTACTGTGAAGCTGTAAAATCGTTTCGGATATCCCTCAGGCAAAAATTACGTGCAAACGCTAACTGATTTGAACTCATTTTATGACTGTCACTAAATATCAACATGCGCGAACGCTCCGATTTTTTGCCGATTTGCAGACACAGACCTCGCAAATCTAACGAAAGATTCGCCAAACGGGAAGTCGTCTGCTACTGAGATCATTTCTACAGCGGTAGGTAGCTGTGTCAGTATAGCGATACTGAAAGGACTCTGGAGCAAGCAAATGATAAGAGAACGCATAGAAATGGAGCAAACTTTTCAAAGATGAACACGACAAACTGCCCAGGCAATGCAACAAACGTTTCACGTACATACTTATACCAAAGAAGTGTACATGGGCAATTTCAAGCGGGAGCGGCCATTCACCGATGTCATCTGAAGCGACGTCTGCACCAAACCGGCTTGCGGCTTTGCACCAAAGCTGAAGCTTGGTTTTACAACTCAGCTTTACGCGAAAACTTGGTTTTTAAAACTGAGGTTAATCACTAAGGTAGGTTTCATAAACTGATATGGTAGTTTCAGCACAGTTTTGTACGTGCCAAATGCACAAACAGTTCGACAGATGTACTGTTCAGCAACGAGCTTCAGACTGCAGGCCCGCTTCGTGCACATGGCGCCTCATAGATTGTCTCTTGTAAACAAGCTTGGAGGGAGAAGCTATTAACTGTTTCCAAAGATCCTCTATACAATTGTATAGAGGATCTTTGCTGTTTCCGAAATCTTGCTTTGCAACTTCAGTTTTCAGAGTTGAAATGAAATCAAAACCGTAATAGGTTCATTTTCGGGGATAGGGCCGTAGGTGTAGTTCTCGGGAGGTGACAGAGAAGGAAGTTGTAGCCACTGGTCTTTGGCCTTGGACTACAAGTTTCTTCTCTGTCACATACCTGTAACTACACCTACGGCCCTACCCCCCCCCCCCCCCCAAAAAAAAAAACAACAACAACAAAAAAACAGCCTATAATAGTATAGTACAGCCTAGTTATGGCTAACCCATGAGTGATCGGGGAAGACACATCTTGGAGGGAAAAGTCCTGCCTAAGTACAGCCATGATGATAAAAATATTTTCAGGTAAAGTGGTGGGCCGAATGATGACAGTCTCCGGGGAGACCGTGTACCAGTTCCTCGGCGTCCCATTCGCCCAACCTCCGACAGGGCAACTGCGCTTCAAGAAACCGGTTCCGGTTCGACCTTGGAACGTGGACTTGGACGCCACGGAGTTCGCCCCGTCTTGCCCTCAGCCAGGATGGGGCGCGGACATGGGAATTGACATGAAGCACCTCAGCGAGGACTGCCTGTATCTCAACATCTACACCAAGGTCAGGCCGACCCAGACGAGGAGTTCGTCGGATCTGAAGGTATTACAAAGCTGTTGTTTGGGGTCGGTAATTAGTAACTGGTATAACGTACAGTCCCATGCAGGAGGATGGGAAATGTGGATTGTACCACCACGTGAGTCTTGGTGTGTACTACCGTGTGAGTCTTGACGTGGTCAAAACTACAAATGCACGCGACCTCAAAATGCCCAGATATTCTCTATTAGCCTCAGGCATCATAGGCACCCCTAAAATACTTTAATCTAGACACAAACATTACCATGCACAGACCATTCAAGGGCACGCACTTGACAGGAGTTTGAATGTCTCCTTTCCGCTCAGGCTTCACTAGTGCTAGTCTACTTTCTGGTTTAGGCTAAAAAGCCACTTCACTTAAATCCACTCGCGTCACCTTTGCCTCTCTTGTGTGCCAAAAAAAGTCCCAGCTTCACTAGCAGCTTGCCTCCTCTTACAACCCCCCCCCCCCCTGGCATGCACCTTGTCCTACCAAATACAAAAATCACGAAAATCGCGCTTTTTCGGTAAATAAACATCACTACCAACTAGCACTCTCACAAATCAGGATCTTCGAAACAAACAACAAACTTGACCCCAGTTGCTGAATTTGTGTCCGTACGCCTGTGTACAACTATGTGAGTCTTGATGTGTGTCACCAGGCTGTCATGGTCTGGATCCATGGTGGGGGCTTTTTGGCCGGTGGTGCGATGGGTTTCGACGGTTCCCTGATGGCCGTTAGGGGCGACGTGGTCGTGGTGGCCATCAACTACCGCCTGGGGATGCTGGGCTGGATGTCCACGCTGGATGACGCCAGTCCGGGCAACTACGGGCAGTGGGACCAGCGCCAGGCCTTGCTGTGGGTCAGGGACAACATTGCTGCTTTTGGTGGAGACCCGGGCAAGGTGAGTGCTTACGGCTGGTTGGCTGGTTGAGGACAATATTGCTGCTTTTGGTGGAGACCCGGGCAAGGTGAGTGCTTACGGCTGGTTGGCTAGTTGAGGACAATATTGCTGCTTTTGGTGGAGACCCGGGCAAGGTGAGTGCCTACGGCTGGTTGAGGACAATATTGCTGCTTTTGGTGGAGACCCGGGCAAGGTGAGTGCTTACGGCTGGTTGGCTGGTTGAGGACAACATTGCTGCTTTTGGTGGAGACCCGGGCAAGGTGAGTGCGTACGGCTGGTTGGTTGGTTGGTTGGTTGGTTGGTTGGTTGAGGACAATATTGCTGCTTTTGGTGGACACCCGGGCAAGGTGAGTGTTGCCGACTGGTTGGATGGCTGGCCGATTGGTTGGTTGATCAGCTGGTTGATTGATTGCATGGATGGTTGAGGACAACATTGCTGCTTTTAGTGGAGACCCGGGCAAGGTGAGTGTGGACGGCTGGTTGGTTGATTGGTTGATTACTGGTTGGCTGTCTGGTTGATTGGTCAATGCTCAAGAATGATTCGAGACGGCCCTTCTGATGAGCTCACTGATCTTTCCGGCCCGGATTTTTCATGTTTTAACTTCTTCTTTGTTTCTCTCTCTCCACTAAGGTGACGCCATTCGGCGAGTCTGCAGGAGGGTACAGTATAGGACTTCACGCGCTGTCCCCTCTCAACACGGGGCTGTTCCAACGGGCTGTCATGCAGAGCGGAACTGCACTCAACCTGCGAACCATCGCTCTTGACCCAGTGGGCTTCGCCAAGCGCGTGGCGCGGATCCTGGGTTGCGACGACGTCGACCACAGAGCAATGATGACCTGTGTGAAGGTCACATAAGTCATTTGATTTCAATCGGTATAACTTTTAGTCGCGCTGCCGTAATGGTGATTTGGCCTAGCTGTTAAGGCGTCCGTTAAGGAATCTGAGGCCGCTACAGTTTCTAAGGCGCAGGTTCGAGTCCCCGGTGGGCAGGAAATTGTTGAGATTTTTTTTTTTTAAATCAGTCAGATTCTCGTGCAGACTCTTTTACGGTGCCATGCATGCAAAACAAGCTATAATTTCAAACAGAAGGACGTGTCATCTAAAAAGACACACACAAAAAACAGAATAGCACGGAAGTTCTTTTTTATATATATTTGTAACATGTCTTATCAACTTTTGGGATGGGTGCAAGCGCAATAAACTGCCCGGGCTCAATCAGCTCAATGCAGCCCAGTCAAGCTCTAAACCGGAAGCTAGTGCCTAGTGCTGGGGAGTTCATCTCGCGTGTCACACAGGTTCTCTTACGCCCCGACCTGCCTCATCTGAATTGCTTTCCGTGACCTGAAGGGGAAGACCGTAGAAGAGATACTGTCGGCCACCCCGCAAGCTGCGGAAACGGACACCTTGGAGTACATTCTGCACGTGGCGCCCGTGGTGGACGGGGAACTGGTCAAGGAGGATCCGCGGAAGCTCTTCGGAGAGGACTACCGCGATCAGGTGCCTTTCTGGACGCTGGACGCGATGGTGGGCAGCACGAACACAGAGGGAAGTTTAGTGCTCACCCCGCTACGACCCTGGCACGAGCAGCTGAACTTTGACCCCATGGACGGCATCCCGACCAGGGTGCTGTGTACAAATATTTCCGTGGCTCTGGCTCGCGACTACTACGGCGGGTCTGAGGAGGTGGCTCGCGCGATCTGTAGGTATGTGCCATCATTGATTTCTGTGGCACCAAGAAAACGTTAGGGTGATACATGTACTCCTTGGTGTTTTCCGGCGCTCGGGTCTGAGTACGAATCCCGGCGTGGGCCACATATTTGTGCTGGTCCTTTTCTCGTTGCCCCGTCTTTGATATCACCCGTACATGGTGGAAAAGGGACGTTAAACTCCCAAACAACCACCCACCCACCCTTGATGGTTTCCAACCAAAACCGACTTTGGTTCCAACAGCGAGACATATCTACTGACAGTAAGACCACAAAAAAAAATTCAATGTACTGTTGCGGCGTCCTTGCTTACCTCCCACACACAAACAGCTGAAAACTGTGCACACTGTTATTCATGCCCTACAAATGCCCAAGGCTACGGTTGAAAATAGGCCACCCATCAAGTCAAGCCTTCCATTTTCCAACACATCAGAATATGCCTCTTGTCACCAAAATCCAAAACTTGGCCCCAAGGGACCTTTTAAGAACTCAAAAAAGTAAGAAAAACAAGGGAAATTTATTTTGACCAAGCATGTAATGTTTTCTTTCTTTCCCCCAACCTGAAGGCACCGTGAGTACGCTTACTGCATGGAAGTTTTATTGCACCCTAGAAATGGCCAATCATCCTTATCGCCCCCTCCTCCTACTACTACTCCTGTTCCTACTCCTCCTACTCCTAATACTCCCCCTGTTCGGCCTCCTACTCCTCCTCATACTCCTAATACTCCTCCAATTCCTCCTCCTCCTCCTACTCCTCCTCCATCTCCGCCTACGTCTCCTCCTCCTCCTACTTCGCCTCCTCCTCCTACTACTCCTCCTCCTCCTCCTACTCCTCCTCCTAGCCCTCTTCCTCCACCTCCACCTCCTCCTACTCCTCCTCCTACTACCCCTCCTTCTCCTCCTAGTACTCCTCCTTCTCCTAATACTCTTTCTAGTACTCCTCCTACTCATCCTATTCCTCCTCCTGGTACTCCTCCTCCTCCTCTTACTCCTAGTACTCCTCCTACTCCTACTACTACTACTTTTAATATATGCATATATGCAACCTACAGGAAGTACACGTCCGACCAAAGCGACGAGGATCAGGCCCGCAAAATCGCGGACATGTACGGGGACATGATGTTCCAGCAGGCGGCCGTGGAGACCAATGAGTTGCACGTCAAGGGGAAGGAAGATGGACGTAGGACCTTCCAGTACGTCTTCTCCCACATGCCTGTCACGAGCTACTACCGCCGGTTCCCGTGGTTCCGTGGTGCGGCTCACGGCGCCGAGGTGAACTTCCTGGTCGGGCAGGATCACGTGGATGACAATGAGACGGACCTCTCTAACGCCATGATAGACGGGTGGACCAACTTCGCAAAGTTTGGGTACGTTTTGATCAGCAAAATAGCAATTTTCGCTGTGACTTCTTTCTTCTTTTTTTTTTTTTTTTTTTTTTACAATTGCCTTTTTCCAGTAGTAGTTGCAGAAGTTGTTGTTTTGTTGAATTGCATTTCCCATTCTCAATGCAACTTAAATGTACGAGGTAAATATTATCTTAGCTCATCTTCGCATGTCTTATACGGTGGAAAAAGACGCTAAACTCCCAAACACCCACCCACCCACCCTCATCTTCGCATGTGTGTGTGTGTGTGTGTGTGTGTGTGTGTGTGTGTGTGTGTGTGTGTGTGTGTGTGTGTGTGTGTGAGGGGGGAAGGAGGAGGGATTTTCAGGGCATTGTCGTACTCGCTACTGTAGTTAATAGTTATGATGATTTTTTTTTTAAAAACGACTAAAACGGTATTTTACATCAGACCTAAATTACCAACAATACTAATCCACACTTCCTGGACTGCCTAGTTCAAATCCCTGGTGGGCGGGAATTTGGATAGAGTGTTCCTTCCCCAAACGAGTCAAAATCGTGCAGACTCGTTTACGGTGGCTGTCTCGTCTTCGGGTACACGCGCACGCACAAATATCAAGTACGGACGCTAAAAAAAAAAAAAAGTTCATCTTTCAAGGGAGAGTCGGTTGTGGTCGGTACAAAACGCAGGTTGTACACCCCAGCGTGAAGTGCTCCGGGTCCAAGCAGCTTGAGGCTAAAAGTGCCTCGGGTCATTGCAGCTTAAGGCCAGAAGCGCCCCGGGAGTATGCAGCTTGACGCTAGAAGTGCCCCGTGTCTAAGCAGCTTGAGGCTGGAAGTACCCTGGGTCTTTGCAGCTTGACGCTAGAAGTGCTCCGGAGTACATCTAGTACACAGGTAACGTGCAAAACAGAAGTACTGCCGCACGAAAAAGAGCGAATAGCACGATGGAGGTTTGCACAAAAAGTAGCGCTAAGGCCCGATGCACACGAGCGTCAGCGTCAGCACCATGAAGCAAGCAGCAAAGGCTGTCTCGCATCATACGCCTCGCGTGAACGCGCGGTGTGCGCCGTTTGCGTGCACACTTGGCTTCGGCGTCATTCGCCTGCATGGCTTGTTGCGCTGACCCACACTGCCTTCTGATTGGCTGAAACCAAGTCTGCAGCGCGGCGTCGGCAGCAGAAATAGGACATGTTCTATACGCGGCGTCATAGGATTTCGCCGCCTGGCACCATTGATGCCGTTGCCTGACGCCAGGCGCCGATGTCATGCACACGTGGCAGCGCCTTGAAACTGCCGCCGGGAGTGAGATCCGCCGCGCGGCATCATGACGCTGACGCTCGTGTGCATCGGGCCTAAGCAGCAGCAGCAGCAGGCTTCGTTTTCCAGCCCTGCGGCGCCATGCGCGTGTCGGCAGAGGGGGATAATGCATGGTGCGCCGCGGTACTCAAACCACACTGTATCATACCCTACCTCTTCTTCTGTGTCAGCACACCTAATGACCCAAACAGCCGGGGAACCTTCCAGTGGCCAGAATATGACCTGACCACACGGGCCTACACAGACTTAGACCAGACCATCAGCGTCAAGCACAACCTCTACCCAGACCGGATGGACTTCTGGCTACGTCAGATTCCCGCCATGCTTGGCGGAGGCACAAATGGCTCTAGCAACGGTGCAGGCTCCTTCCGGTGCAGTTGCATGATGGGACGGTCGGTGGCAAGGCTGTTCCTGATTCTGGTTTCCGCTTTTGTTTTGATGTTAGTTTGAAATCTTGAATTCTGTACTTGCGTTTGGGTGTGCTCGTAGCCGCCGGCTTTGGTGTGAAACACAGCCTTTGTTGCATTTCACGCAGAAAATTAATACCAGCAGCAAATACACAACTGTACTTGTAGCAACCAGGTAGTAAAATATCCAAGTAAATGTTGATATATTTTGCTTGAATAATAATAATTATTATTATTATTATTATTTGAGTAGATGATCTTGTTGATGATGATGATGATGATGATGATGATGATGATGATGATGATGATGATGATGATGATGATGAAATGATCATGATACATAGTTGCACGGACCTGGTGGCAACACATAGCAGATTTGTCTTACGTGTCTCATAGACGACTCCACTCGGCAAGCCACGAGGTCAAAGCCCCGCCCCTTTACTCTGCCGTGTATTGGCAAAACACAGTACGTCCATGACGTCATCTTATGGAAACAGGGGCGATTTCAAAGATGAAAGAGACTGATGTAATGGTCGTTTTCCTAAAATGACGTCAATGGACTTACTGCTTTCTGTCCACGTTTCAGTCATGTCGAACTTCACCTGCTTCCCTCTTTGTAGTGTCTGACGAGAAAGTTTGCCAGACCATGCCATGTATTGTGCTCATTGTGCACGCGATTGGCTGAATTCTGGGGGCTCGCCCCTTTTGATTGACAGGAGAGGAGTCGTCTGTTGCTGATTGGCCCACGAAAACGTTCACAAGAAGTAGTGGGCGAACCTTAGGACATGCATTTACGTCCTGGTTTAGGCGTAAACATTGCTTGCGAACTGACCGAATTGAATGTACTGTGTCCATCCCGTGCTAAGAATGACTGAAACTAGACTCAAGGTAAAAAAAAAAAAAAGACCTACCTGAACTGTGGTCCTCTGTCGGAGGCAGAACGTCAGGTGAAGACTGTCCCCACCCCTAAGACGAACCGACGTGCCGGACAGCGAGTGGGACCTCTTCATGGTCACGTGGTGGTCATGGCTGGAGGAGGCGTGCAGGTAGAAATCGGAGCCTCCCTTCACAACATAGCCCGTCAGTAGCGCTGCCCACAGCACGGGCAGCAGCTGTGTGAATGCGCTTCTCTTGTTGCCGGGCATGTCAGGTCAGTTTGTGAAGCTGCGTGGATAATCAGAACAAGAGAAATCTGTAACTAATAAAAAGTTTTTGTCGCTGTTGTTGTTGTTGTTTTAAATATAATAATAAAGAGCCGGGGTGGTCGAATGGTAGAGCGTCGGACTTCTAATGCTTGGGTCGTGAGTTCGATCCCGGCTGGGGCCAAATATTTGTGCTGGCTTTTTCATCGTTGCCCCGTCTTTGATATCACCCTATGTGGTGGAAAAGGACGTTAAACCCCCAAACACCCACCCACCCTTTTCATAATATAATTATCAGTTATGCGGTTTGATTATGTGCTTGGTTCGGGGTGGTCGGTGGTCTAGTGGTTAAGACTTAGTCACCAATGCGAGAGGTCAGATTCGAGTCCCACCCGGGGAGAAGAATTTTTCTTTCTCGTACTGATGTGGCACCGTTCATTCGGGCCGACCGTCGGGGGTTCTCTCCGGGTACTCCGGATTCCTCCCCCTCTGCTCTGCTTTGGAAATGTTCAGCCCATAAAACTGAAAAATAAACGCAAATCTAAAATTTCGAAACTTAAATTGCTGAGCTGGCCCTTCGCACCACGTGATTGTAATGTGTTCATGTCCAGAGTGTGAGAGAATGCGTGTGATTCGCGTGATCGTGCGTGTTGGGTATTGCTCGCGGGGCTTTGAGCCAAACTATATTTGGGATAAAGCGCCTATATCAATGAGCTTCTTTCTTTTCTTTTCTTTTTTTTCTTTCTTTTTTAGTAGAAGTTACTTGTTGGTTGATCGGTCGGTCGGTTGGCTGGTTGCTCGCTTGCTTGCTTCACATCTCCGCCACAAGCATGACAGCAAACGGCCCTAGCGGCCAGGTTATCGTGGAGAGGGGCTACCCAAACTGAGCAGCCCAACCGAACACTATTCAATCCAGACAGACTATCACGCCAGCCACGTTAATTTTGGTCGTTTATAACACAGACGGGGCAGAAAAAGTTCAGACGGCAAGAAACGGGCAGTGTTGGGGCTGCACAGAGTTCAACACTCGTCATACGGAGCTACAATAAAGATGTTACTCGCACTATTTTGGATTCGTAAGTATGTCTTTGCTAGTACTGAAATTAAATTGGATCTGCTTTATTCTCGAAGTGAGATTGTTCACGGATTAGCAATTAAGTTTCATTTTGTTATGGTTTAACTCTTAACTGAAAGGCTCTTGTAAAAATAGCAATTTTACTTGAAATCTTCAGAACACTAGAAGCCACTTCAAGCAATCTGCAGCGGTCTCGGGCCTAGCGGGGAAGGTCCACGCCTTGCGTAATAATGGCTCCTACTGGTGTGCAGTGGCTTGTTCTTTTTAACCAGTCTTGTCATATAGCGGTCAGGGGGTGGCCGGGCTCCTAAGAGTTATGACGTGTTTATCCCATGACATGCACTTTTACCCCGATGTGGTAAGACAAACTTACTCCCCAAGAAATTTACTCCGGAGTAAAAGTATCAAAAAGAAATTCTCACTGCGGAGAAATAACCTCGTACGACAGAAGTACTCCCCTGGCTTGGAAATACTTCTGTTGTGAGAAGTTTCTTTCCTCCGGAGTTTTTAAACAAGGAGGAACGGCCTCGTCCTACAAAGTTGTTTCTCCAAACTTCATTTTATTTTGTCTGTTTTGTTTTTAAGTTGTTTCTCTATAGAGAAACAACTTTATGAGACGGGGCAGATTTTGCTACGCGCAGCAGCAAGTTTCAGTGATACAAAACAAGGTTGTGACGTTTCTCCACTGACAATACTTACTTTCACGAACACAGTGACGTAACGAAATCTGCGTCACAGACACTTGACGTGCACACTATGCTGCTGCGTTCTTTTGGGCGGGAGTTGTGAGACGTGTGTGTGTGTGTGTGTGTGTGTGTGTGTGTGTGTGTGTGTGTGTGTGTGTGTGTGGACGGATGTAATGATGGCTATCTCCTAAACCACCTCGCTGGAGGCCTTTTTGCTTTGAGATAAAATGGGAATTCACCTTCTCCAGAGCTACCTTTCACGATTTATAGCCTGCCGCATTTTCAGAAGAGTTATCGCCGATTTTAAAAAATCAGTCATGTTACGATTTTTTTTTATTTTTTTTTGAAAACTGCTGCTGCGCGTAGCAAAATCTGCCCCGTCTCATAAAGTTATTTCTCTATAGAGAAACAACTTTTTAAAAAAATTGTAAAGACTCTCTTCTGTTGCACGAAGTTTCTTTGAGTAAAAATCTCATGCCATATTTTTGCTCTAGTCAGTAAATCTCTTGTGGGAGTATGTTCATCACAGGCCATATATCACAGGATAAAATTACACCAGTCATTAATCAAAGCGAGCCTGTGTTTCACAATGGGTGTTTCCGCGTAACTCCAGTGCAGTGTGTATACACATCAACCTTAAAACTATTTATAGTGTTTACTGACACCGGCACCTGGCGCGGACTTGCTGTTAACTGATTTATCAACGGTTCGTTGGGAGTTTATTTTGGGAGTTTTACGTTATTAATTCAAATGAGAGTCAAAGCATGTTCACAGACTTTTTTTTTTTAATTCAAGAGGAGATATAGCTTTTTGAAAAGCATCAAATAATAATAAAGAACAAAATAAAAACTCACCGTCTTGAGATAAGTCCGTGTTGGATGACAGCCGCTTGCTAAACTTCAGACTCAGTCTGAGGTAAGTAAGAACTCTGACGAGGATTCAGATACTGCACGGGACTCGGACATCAGCCCCATCGCTCACACCCCGGATTTACGCACTTGTATGTATACATGTCTTCATCTGTCAGTCCGCAGTGAACACTGACGTCCTATAGGCCTACAGCATTCACACACACACGCGGTTTCCACTGATCCGCCCTTCCTTTTTCTTCTGGCGCGGCCGGGCTGAATCAGTACGTGTTTGGCCTCACTAATACGGCTGGAGGTTTTCATCTCCGGAAGACGCCTGGAGTACACATCGGTGCGTAATACCTCCGTAACTGAGTCGTACGCCAACTGGGTTTTTTAGTTGTTGGGGTTTTCTTTTCCCTTGTGTGACCTTGGTGGGTGCATGCACTACAAAACGTTCAGCGACAATAGTCAAGTCATTCCGACGGTCTGTGAGGGGAAAAGCGCTGACGGGAAATCTCGCCAGATCACTTCTGGTGCAGCCGAAGTGTGCAGAATTTCAAGCAGCCCGAGAAAAGTAGCCAGGATAACCTAGCTGGTAGAGTGTTGGACTTTCAATGCTAGGGGTCGTGTGTTCGAATTCCGGCTGGGGAAAAAGTGCTGGCTTTTTCTTCGTTGCCACCTTTTTGGTGTCACCCGTATGTCAGTGGTGGAGATTAACCAACCAACTAGCGTAGACCGTGAGTATCGGCCGGTAGATGCAGCGAGGTAAAAACACTCAGCCGAGAGGTATAATCACCGTCCTTACAGACGAAGTCAGTTTTACAACAAACGCACCACAAAAACTGACTCGAGTTTCGCAATGATGGAGTCAGTGCCATCAGGTCACTCAAATGCACGAACACTGACTAGAGGCGGGGGAGAGTGAGTGAGTTTTTAGGGCTTAAAGCCGCGCAAGCCACAAAGATTAATTCGCGGCTGAAGAGGCGGGGGAGAGATGAAGAAAGAAAATTATAACCCCACTGACGACCAGCCACATCTGGGATTCCCCCACGAGCGACAGCAGAGAAGAGACTGAAGAAGACTGATTTATCGCCGCATCAGTGTCGCCAGTACACCTCCCTTTCACCAAGAGCGTTGTCAGTCAGTGTGACCGCTACACTGATCACAAAATGATGTCAGAAAGCTGTCAAAATTCTGTCAGGCCGGGGATTGGTTTCTATAATGCAATTTGCTCGGAACAAGACAAAGTGGCAGGCTTGGGACAATCCCAGTGCTCTCATACCCTCCTCCCCGCTTCTCCCCGCCTCCCCCCCCTCCTCCCTGCGACGCAGTTGAAATGATTACAGGCGGAGGAAAGCGGTGAAACACCTCCCACGGACATTTCCTGCACCAGGGAGGAGATATGTATATTTTACGGGAAGTGCACATGCTCCGTGCCCATACCAGGCATGACACACGGGTCCATGTACACTCATCAACGCTCATCACAGCAGTTGAAAGGATGGAAAGAATGTTAGTTACGTCAGCGCGCACTTGCTAATTATACTAGCCAAGGTTAACACAATGAGGCAACACTGTCACGTAACAAAAGAACGTAAAAATCCTAATCTGGGAAGTGAGCGCAAGTGCCATGGGTTTTACAAACGCGTGGGCCCTTTTTCAGTTCAGATGACTGTATAAAAATAATATTGTGGCGTTCGCCTGCACCAGCGTAAGCGAAAAAAACAAAAAACAACTTGAACCCGACAAAACTGGTTTGGTTTGGGTGAGTACTATTTGTGGGCCGATGCCGGATTTTTGTGAACGTGGTAAAGAATAGACGACTCCACTCTTGTCAATCAAAAGGGGCGAGCCCCCAGAATTCAGCCAATCGCATCCCGCGGCATAATGAGCACAACACATGGCATGGTCTGGCAAACGTACTTGCCAGACACTACAAAGAGGGAAGCGCGCGTCGTTCGATATTACTGAAACGTGGAAAAAAAGCTGTAAGTTCAGTGACGTCGTCTCAGTGAGGAAAACGACCATTACATTAATCTCTTTCATCTTGAGATTACCCCTTTTTTCCATAAAATGACGTCATGGACGTACTGTGTTTTCCCAATTTACGGCAAAGTGAAAGGGTGGGGTTTTAGCCTCGCCCGGGGCTTGCCGAGTGGAGTCGTCTAATTTCAGACATCAATACAAGCACCTTAAGTCGGCGAACTGACAGCAGTAGCAAAGCCGGCACAGCAGAACACCTGGTCATGACAAACAACAAAAGAAAGACGGACCGGCACCGGTTCACATGAACAGTTTCTGTTGGTTTCGGATGACACCTGGTGACTTCCTCCACAAATTTAATCGTGGACAAATGACGTCATAGGTGTCAGACGGAGACTTTCCCACCGTCCATCATCTGCCAGGAAATGTTTCATTCATACAGACGCGTTTCTGTTGTGAATTACTTGCTGTCATGTACAGAGAGAGAGAGAGAGAGAGAAATTGAAATTGAAATAACTTTATTTGAAAACGGTGGAAGTTTTGGTCTTGCAAAAAGAGAGAGAGAGAGAGGTCTATGGAAGCCCATGCGTGTTTGATCAATGAATAGAGACGGACACAGAGAGAAAATGGTAGAAAACAAAAAAAAAACCAGTTTCTAAAAACAGTTGCTAGCTTGTGTACGTGATTAGCAACCAAAAGTGAGTTTCAATCCAAAACTGAGTAAATCTCCTGAGGAAATTATTTCCGTGAGAAATGCCTACTTCACAGAGAGAGAGAGAGAGAGAGAGAGAGAGTTATTTCGGGCTTGAGGGAGAGAGTCTCAGAGAGAGAGAGTGTGTGTGTGTGGCAGAAGCCTCCATGGCTCCCTTGTGACACAGGTCAAGGCCGTTCACAAAAGTATGTTTGTAAAGCTCTTATCACCATCCATTATCATGCTAAGTGTCTGGCGCTCTGAGTTCCTGGCAATATTACAATTTTCCCCAAAACAGTTTGTACAGCCTTGACCTTTGGTCAAGGTCATTCAAATGAGATCTCATCAAAGTCTATCATCATGCTAAGTTTGATGCCTCTAGCATTTGTAGCTCCTCCGAAAACAGTAATGTTAAAATTCACAACAGACAGCTTTAATGACCTTGACCTTCAGTCAAGGTCATTCAGAAAGGTAGGTTTCATTGCTGTCTATCATCGTGCCTCGTTTGGTGCCTCTACTGTTTGTTGTTTTGGACAAAATGCCAAGGTTAAAGTTTCCCAAAAAACGCATGACCTTGACCTTGACTAAAAGTCACTGAACACAGGTATGTCTGTAAAGGTGCTGCCAATGTCAATCATCGCACATAGTTTGATGCTTCTGATTCTTCTAGATACTGAGAAAATGCAAATGTAAAATTTCCGAACACTGTTTTAATGACCTTGACCTTCAGTCAAGGTCATTTAAGATGGTATGTGTGCATAGGTCTTATCACTGTCTATCACCATGCCAGGTTTGGCACCTCTGCTGTTCGTTGTTTCTGAGAAAATGCCAATGTTAAGGTTTCACAAAACTATCTTGTACGGCCTTGACCTTGACAGAAGGTCACTGACTACATGTATATATCTGTAAAGTTCTTATCAATGTCTATCATCATGCAAAGTTTAAAACCTCTGGCATTTGTAGATTACGAGAAAATGCCAATGTAAAATTTTCAGAGAGCTTTAGTGACCTTGACCTTGGGTCAAGGTCATTCAAAATGATATGTTTTGAAAGGTCTTGTGGTTGTCTATCAGCATGCCAAGTTTGGTGCCTCTACTGTTTGTAGATTCTGAGAAAATGACAACGTTAAAGTTTTCTGGACACACACACACACACACAGACAGACAGACAGACAGACAGACAGACGACGGAGGGTTAATACATAGACTCCCATTGTTACACAAGGGAGCCAAAAAAGGTGAAAGTTCGCGCAGAGACCCTAGTTGGTTGGTTTGATTGTTTTGGACAGTTTAATGTTGGCAGCACACCATATAATAGTTTGTCGAGAGAAGAGAGTCCAGCCTGTTGCATAAAACCCAATTCCTTCCCAGTGTGTGTGTGTGTGTGTGCGCGCGCGCGCGCCTATTTGTGCGTACGCGTGTTACCGGGAAGTTTGTGAAGTAAACAGCTTACAAGAGCGGCGGTACAGAAAGGCGTAATTATTTCAACTGCACACTGTCATGTATAAACAACTGCAAATGCTTTCCGCAGTACATAGCCTTTCAGAGATACGGGGTTTAAACTTAACCCCAAACACTGATCCTCTTGTCGTCTGCGTCCGCGGCGAGTCGGCACCACTAGTACTGAATTCACAAATGTGTATCGTGTATTCAAGTATTCAAGTCACGTGCGAGACGGCAGCTGGCTAGCTTGGACGGAAACTGAAAAAGGATCAAAGAGGACAAGCACTGAAGCTTACCACCGTTCTTGTTTGGGTATCCTTCAGTTGTCTTCAACCCCCGTGTTACGAAAACCTGTCACGTGCAGGCTACGGGGGAGGGAAGTCAAGGAAGGAGGTGAATGGGAGGGGGATGGGGGGGGGGGGGAGGCAGGGGAAGTTATAACTCGTTCTTAGCCACGTGACTGGGGTTAGGGGTGTTAAAGCTTCTTGCGCAAGGTTACTAGGTCACTAGGTAATCACAACAATGGTGAATGTCAACATTCGGTGAGGGTCCACTATAATACCTGTGAGTAAAACTAATAACTAAACCTATAAGCACGCTCACGTGGATCACGCGCATTCACTCACACACAGGAGATCAACATGAAAATCGCCTGTTTTCAGCTCGTTGAATTGCATGTATTATCTGTTTTACATGGGCTGCATATTTCCAAAGCGTAAGTGCCCAAGCCTTCTCTTCCGTTTATCCGTTTTGAGAGGATCCGAGTTGCGTCAGGTAACTGGAATAAACACGTCTGCATTCTCGGAATCTTCTGGCTTTGTTTTGTTCATTTTTCATGTTGTCGATTTTACTCATTCCTGACAAACCCTGTTCACTTCAAAATCAAAACCTGCATGACAGGGTCTGTGCAGATCTATACACACACACACACACACACACACACACACACACACACACACACGACACACACACACACACACGACACACGACACACAAACACACACAACAACAACAACAACAACAACAACAAGCTGTCACATTGTGAATAATTTACTGGAAAAAAAAAACCAAGTTCACTGTACATGTACAAGAAAGTTATATGACCATAGTTCACAAAATACGTCTGTTCTGAAAACTGGATGTAAACAGAACACGGGAAACCACAAAATTAAAAGATCCTACCTGGTACCGTGCTAACGGATGTCTGTTCATGTCATCCCAGCAGCATTTTAAAAAAGGGTAACAGTTACGTTGTCACCAGACAAAATTCAGTGAGACTTGCCACAGCTAAAAGAACTGACAGACAAAATAAACTGGTACATGTATACAGATAGAGTATGTCAGGTGTTAGGGACATGGACTAGATTCATGGTAGTCTAACAAAGTTACAACAAAAACAACAACAAAAAGGGTGGGGGGGGGGGGACGGATGGGGGTGGAGAAAGAGTGTGCATGGATGGGGGACCGACAGAGTATAGTCCGTAGATAGAGTATGTCAGGTGGTAAGGACATGGACAAGATTCATGGTAGCCTCACAAAGTTAAAAAAAAAAGAAAAAGAAAAAAAAATTTAAGAAAATATAAGAAGGGAAGAAAGGATCGGGGGGTGGAGAAAGAGTGTGAACGGGTGGGGGACCGATGAGTGGTGACGGGTGGGAGGAGGGGATTGAAATTAGGAGTGGGGGGAGGGGGGTATAAGGGAGCGGTGGGGGCATCAGGGAGCAGTGGGGGGCGGTATCAGGGAGCAGGGGAAGAGCTGGGGGGGGGGGGGGGGGGGGGGAAGACCAATAAACCGTTTTTGAGACATCTGACTTCTGAGTGGCAAAACTAATAATGACAATAATTTCTGTTTTTAAAAAAAACAACAGTATGGGCAAATCAAGAACACAAACATCCGTCACTACAGTTCTTACAAATCTTCATACAAACCAACCTGACAACTAGTCTGTATGGACACCGTGCAAGAGAGAGCCAAGAGACACAAAATGTAAGAGAAACATGATTTGTGATCCATGAAAATTGAACATACCCAGGCGCCTGACAACGAACAAACTATTAAAAAAAAATATATATTAAAATCCTTAAAAAAAAACACTGTTGAAAAACATGAGAACAATTTATACATTCTTATTGCTGGTAAGAAAACTAGTGTTTCAATACACTCTCTGCGTGCTGCCGTGTGTGTTTCAGATCAACATTTTTTACTCCAACAAATGGCAGACAGGGTGATCTGTACATACATGAAATGATCCTTAAAAATAATGTTGGTGCAGAAAACTAGTATTTTCTCTCTCTCTCTCTCTCTCTCTTTCATCTTTTTCAGAGTCAAATTGCTGACACAGGTAACACTAACTGAAGCTTGTTGAGCGCTAACATGTAAAACACTGTATGAAAGTCTAATATTTCGTCCTCTCTCATTCTCATAGTCAAACTGCTGACATAGGTAACACTAACTGAAGCTTGTTGAGCGCTAACATGTTAACATGTAAAACACTGTATGAAAATCTAATATTTCGTCCTCTCTCATTCTCATAGTCAAACTGCTGACATAGGTAACACTAACTGAAGCTTGTTGAGCGCTAACATGTTAACATGTAAAACACTGTATGAAAATCTAATATTTCGTCCTCTCTCATTCTCAAATTGCTGACATAAGAAACTACAGCTTGGTGAGCAGTAACAAGTGACAGACTGTATGAAAAAAAAAAAAAAAATTTTCCCCCTCCATCGTTCTGAGAGTCAAAATGCTGACATTAGTAATGAAAGCTTCCCAACAGCAGTTTTTCTGTCTTTTTTCTTTTTTTTTAAATTATAGGAGTGATGATGAAACAGTTAAAGTACTATTCTATTTTTGAGGATCTGATATCCAGTTACCTTCAACAAAGATAATCATTTTATTGAGAAAAAAATGGGGGTGCAAAGAAAACTGCAGTTTTTAAGAGTATTTCTCTTTTTTTTTTTTCTTCTTCTTCTTTTTTTTTTTTTTTTTTTTTGCCATACCATATCGTCTAGATCTTGTTGGGTTTTTTTTCTCTAAACCAAAACATGCAAACATTGCATATAATGATAAGCATGCTACTGAGGCAGACCACTCTTGTGGCTCACCAAATACGATACAGAGAAGTTTCACGCACCAGGCCTGTTTCAATGTGAAACAAATACATGTATTAAGCACTCTAATGCCCGTATTTTGCAACTAAAAGCTGAACGACTTTACTCTTTCATATTCGCCCGAGACAATGCATCTGAAGTAGTATAAGTTTCATCAATGCTTTCTGGCTGTCATCAGGTTCCTAAGTATTCTGTTTAAAGGCACTGGGAATATTTAATTTTACACAACCATTTTTCCTTTGATTCCAACGTTAAAGGCCCACCATTCCGAGAGTCACAGAAGTTAACAGGTACATGACCTCTAACTGCAAGACACTGACTTTAATAAATTTTTCTCTCTGCACGAATGAAGAGAATGAAGCCCTGGTCTCACTGAATTAATTTGTCTCCTGCTGAAAAAGTCCCCGAGGTAGTCCACAATATTCCGTTCTCAGCCAGACCAAGGCTGGTCAGCCTGCACCTCTCCTAGTAAGTGAAGTATCCAGACTGTGGCAGACGCTGTGCGTTTTGGCTTCTGTGAGGCTGTGACCTGCGTAGGTCTAAGTGATACGATGCCAGTCACACCAAAACATGTGAACGATTTGTGAGCACAGAAAGGTAGGACAGTGGGCTTGTTAATTATTGTATCAATTCAAATCTGTGCATTTAGTCCTCACCCATTACATGACGACGAAAAACATTTCAAGTAACATTAAAAAATAGTACGTATGTTCATTTGTGTGTCTGATGAGCATATGAATTTGAGACTGCTGAGTACGTACAGGAGTAACTGTTTGAAAACATGTCATTACTTAAATAGTTAATCCTACCCTAAGATGACATCATGTTCACGGCAAACATACAGGGTCCATACAGGTTCACAGTCTCAAAAATTCATGACTTTTCCAGGCCAACTTTCCTATTTTCCATGACACCTTCCTCGCCCTCTTTCACACTGACACACGTGAGGGTAGAAGTTATGAGCTTATCCAAGTTATCGCAGTCATCAACACCAATGTTCAGAGTTAGTCATTAGCCTTATGGGAAGGCAGTTTGTTGGTATTTTTGGCCATCAGTCCTGTGAGTAATCACCAAGCTGACCGCTTCACTGTTGGGCTCAAAACAGCCTCCATAAAATTCCAAAATTCCATGACTCTTCATGACTCTTGAGATAATTTCATGACTTTCCAGGCCTGGAAAAGCTATTTCCAAATTCCGTGACTTTTCCAGGATTCCGTGACCTGTATGGACCCTGAACATAAAGTGTGGACTATGGGTGACTGAAATGAATGAACAAATTTCAACACTGTCATGAAATTTTGGCCCAACTCCATTTTAAGAATAGTGCATGAGAGGTGTACAATGCATATCATCCTGAGTTGTTCTTTAAAATGCGGTTACGCCAAAATTCTACGATGAAACTGATTTTTAAAAGTAAGAATTGGGGTAGGGCAGGAAATTAACCAGCATGTCTCAATCTGAAAAGTCTCTTTATAAATACAGATCAATGAAGTTACAGAAAAATGTACTATTTTTTAAACAGTAAACAGCACAAAATATCCACCATTTGCACGTTTATGTACCGTACCCTTAAGTGTTCTTTTCCTAAATAGAATTATCCATAACAGGCATGTACCCTTATTTGTACTTCGCTCAGAAGCATACACGTTGTAATTATAGCAACCGAGGCCACCTTGGATAGCAATGAAACAGTCTAATGGATTCAGATTTTTTTTTTTTTAATGCCAGTTACATGTAGAGTGTATTACAAAGATGATAAAATTTATACTCAAAAACTTGACATACATAATGGTCAACATTTGTTAAACTCACAGCTAAGGATATTCATTCACACAATGTATTAAAAAGAAAAAAAATTGAGAAAGACAACAAACCAAAGCTGACTATAATGTACAGTTCATAACTTGCACACACACACACACACATACACACACACACACGCACACACGCGCGCGCGCGCACACGCACACACACACACGCACGCACACGCACACCACACACACGCACACCACACACACGCACACAACACGCGCACACACCACGCACACGCACACGCACCCACACACCACACACACACACACACACACACACACACACACACACACACTCACACACACACACACACACACTCAGCCCATCCCCCCGAACCCCCACCCCACATCCCACATTCACCTACCCACAGACACTCACTCACGCGAACACATACTTGTTTGCAAACTGGTACATATTTACAGTATGATACTGTACAGAAATGTTTTCAGCAAAACACAAACTTTTGTTCTGACCAAGACATGTACAGTACTAAAGACCCCCTATCCAACAGCCAGACAGAACTAATTAAAATAACAAACTATAAAAACACTTTGGACAGCGGTACCAATTTCTTTTCAGGGGTTCCCACAGCCGACACTCAGCTGCAGTGTCTGAAGGGTCTTGCGACAGAGAAGGCAGCTCGTGTTTGGGCTGACTTCTTGGCAGTGGAGCAGAACTTTCGAGTCAGGAGTTTTGCGATGTGACCGTGTGTTCCATTTCCCATGGATATGCAGATGAAGTGGGCGACAACTAGGCGGAGGGATGGGTCAACGATTCTCTGTCTTGACTTTCGGGGGACGGAATGAGCCTTTGGCTTTTTTACCACCTTTCTTCCAACTTCTCCAGCTGTCCACTCGATCTGTGCGGCTCTCCTGGGAAACAGACACAATCTTGCAAGGATTAGTTAACTCTGACTGACTTCTTGCTAATCGATGCTGCCCCTTGTCTAAAACCCTGTATAAACACATACTGCCCGACTGTAGCTGCCATACAAGTCTATCGAACAAATTTTATGACCACATCCAGTACTCTTTAAAAACATCAGGAAAAAAAACTAACAAAGAATGGAGTTTACTGGCCAGATTTCTTTCTTGAAAGCCCACGCAAAAATTGCTATTTTACTTGAAATCTTAATAATAATGAGTACTGTATAGGCGCTTAACCCTATTTCATAAAATCGACCCAAAGCGCCGCGAACTGAACCCAACACGCACGCTCACGTGAATCACATGCATTCTCTCACACACTGGACATAAACACATTACAATCACGTGGTGCAAAGGGTCAGCTCAGCTATTTAAATTTCGGAATTTAGAATTGCATTTATTTTTTAAACTTGGTGGGCTGAACATTTCCAAAGCAGAGGGGGAGGAAGCCGGAGTACCCGGAGAGAACCCCCAACGGTCGGCCCAAATGATAGGTGCCACATACTTACTTACTTAGGCCCCTGGCTCCACGTGGAGCATAGGCCATCGACAACCCTTCGCCATCGCACTCTGTTCTGGGCTAATCTTGCCACTCCAGTCCAGTTGGTCCCCTGCTTATATAGCTCTGCCTCAGTGTCCCGCCTCCAGCTGTTGCGAGGCCGGCCTCTCTTCCTTTTCCCTTGTGGGTTCCATGTCAGGGCTTGGCGTGTGGTGCTGGATGCTGGCTTCCTGAGGGTGTGTCCAATCCAGCCCCACTTCCTCCGCAGGATCTGCTTGGCCGCTGGTTCCTGCCCTGCTCGCTCCCACAGCTCTTCGTTCCGGATCTTCTCTGGCCATCGGATGTTGAAGATGCGCCTCAGACAGGTGTTGAGAAATGTCTGGATCTTCTGCTGCATCGTCTTCGTTGTCCTCCATGTTTCGCATCCGTAAAGCAGAACTGACTTCACGTTGGAGTTATAGATGCGAAGTTTGGTTCTTATGCTGACAACTTTGGATGCCCAGATGTTCTTCAGCATGACCATTGCTGCTCTTGCCTTGCCGATTCTGGCTGTGACGTCTTGGTCTGTGCCTCCCTGTCCATCAACCACACTCCCCAGGTAGACAAAGGACTCTACCTCCCTGATGGGCTCTCCACCGACTGTGACTGGTGTGTTGGCAGTGGTGTTGATCTTCATCAGCTCGGTTTTCCTCCTGTTGATCTTGAGCCCTGTTCCGGCTGATGTGGCTTCCAGGCATGTAGTCTTGTCCTGCATCTGGCTGTGGCTGTGAGACAGGAGCGCCAGGTCGTCCGCAAAGTCGAGGTCATCCAGCTGCGCCCAGAGTGTCCACTGTATCCCGTTTTTCCTGCCTGTTGTGGTGGTCTTCATGATCCAGTCGATGACCAGGAGGAAGAGGAACGGGGACAACAGGCATCCCTGGCGGACTCCGGTCTTCACCTCGAAGCTTTCTGACAACTGGCCAGCATGGGCAATCCTGCAGCTCATGTCTTTGTAGGTGCACTGGATCAGGGAGATGATCTTCCCGGGAACTCCATAGTGCCTTAGCAGCTTCCACAGCGCCTCTCTGTCTACACTGTCGAAGGCCTTCTCATAGTCTATGAAGTTGATGTAGAGGGGGGAGTTCCACTCCAGTGACTGCTCAACAATGATGCGTAGGCTGGCGATCTGGTCAGCGCAGGACCTGTTCCTGCGAAAGCCCGCCTGCTGGTCTCGGAGCATAGGGTCGACTGCCTCCCTCATCCTCTCCAGTAGAATTCTGTTGAGAACCTTGCCTGGCACTGACAGGAGCATGATCCCTCGGTAGTTGCTGCAGTCCCTGAGGTCCCCTTTCTTTGGCAGCTTGATGACGATCCCTTCTTTCCACTGGGCTGGCACCTCTTCCTTCTCCCAGATCTTGCTGAATAGGCTGTGCAGCATGTTGACGGCTGTCTCTGTGTCTGCTTTGATGGCTTCTGCTGGTATCTCGTCTGGCCCTGCAGCTTTCCCATTTCTCAGTGTCATGATGGCTTTCCTGATCTCCGCCTTAGAGGGCTTGTCGCAGTTGATGGGTAGTTCTGTCTCAGCTGGCGGGATGTCTGGTGGTGTTTCAGGGATGGGGCGATTTAACAGCTCCCTGAAGTGTTCTGCCCATCGCTTCAGCTGTTCCTCAGTTGTTGTCAGTGGGTGCCCGTTCTTGTCCTTCACTGGTTTGTCTGTCTGCTGAAACTTGCCCGCGAGCTTCTTGGTCACCTGGTACAGGTCTTTTAGGTTCCCTTGTCCGGCTGCTTCCTCTGCTTGACTGGCCAGGTTGTCGATGTAGTCCCTCTTGTCCTTTCTGGTGCTCCTCTTCACTTCTCTGTCAGCTGCTGTGTATTCTTCCTGTGCCTTTGCCTTAGCTCTTCTTGTTCGGCTCGTGTTCAGTGCAGTTTTCTTCTTTTTCCTAACTTCCAGCTTCTGGATGGTATCAGCAGAGATCCATTCCTTGTGTTGGGTCTTTCTCTTGCCAAGGACCTCTTCGCATGTGTCGTGCCAGAGTTTCTTGCTGTGTTCCCATTGTGTCTCGATATCCATTCCACTGTCTTCTATCAGGTCTTGCAGTGGCTGGAACCTGTTGGAAAGGCTGATCCGGAATGCTGCTTGTGTCTCTGTGTTCCTGAGTAGGCCAACGTTGTACCTGGTCCGTGTGTTGTTGGCGTTGGTGTGTCTCTTAAGCCGAAGTCTCAGTGTTGTAGCAAGAAGGTGGTGGTCTGATGATACATCGGCACCCCTCATCACGCGCACATCTCGCCACGATCTCCTGAACTTCCGGCTGATGCAGATGTGATCAATCTGGTTCTCCGTGACATGGTCCGGCGATCTCCATGTGGCCTTGTGGATGCGCTTGTGTGGGAAGATGCTGCCTCCTATCACTAGCTGGTTCAGGGCACAGAAGTCTGCAAAGCGCTCGCCATTTTCGTTCATCTGTCCCAGTCCGTGTGTTCCCATGGTGTTCTCATAGCCTGTGTTGTCTGATCCAATCTTGGCGTTGAAGTCTCCCATCAGTATGGTCATGTCCTTGGCTCCTCCTCTATCTATCACTGTCTGTAGTTGTTGGTAGAAGTCGTCTTTTTTCTCCTCTTCCGCATCATTGGTGGGAGCGTAGCACTGGATGATGTTTAGCTTGATGTCTTTCTTCTTGGTGATGAATTTGGCTGTGATGATGCGGGAGTTGACAGGTTCCCAGCCGATGAGTGCCCGCTGTGCCTCCGGTGCCAGCATCAGGGCCACGCCCTCAGTGTGGGGGGCTCCATCCTCTGTGTGTCCCGAGTACAGCAATTGCTCTCCCGATGAAAATCTCAGCTGTCCTGTCTGTAGCCACCTTGTCTCACTCAGTCCCAGTACTCCTATCTTGTAGTTCTTCATCTCTCTTGCTACTTGTATGGTCCTTCCTACTTCATACATTGTCCTGATGTTCCATGTGGCTACTCTCGTCATTGTCCTGGGTGTTAGAAGGGGGGTCGGCCTTGCAGCTTCCTTTCGGCTTTCACTGCAATGCGTCATAGGTCTCCGGGATGGAGACCCTTCCTTGCCCAGGTGAATGTTTTGGTTTGTTGCTGTCGATGCTTCTGTAACGTTATGTTTTTTTACAGGTAGGGCTGTTAACCCTACGCAAACCCGTTTAGCCTCTTGGAGAGGTGGTCCACATTCGTCTGACCTCTACCCTTCGACCTGTCCAGCTTGGGTGACCCTGCCAGGAGCACGTGCTCCCGCTGGCGTAGCTCTCTGGGTCATTGAGGTACACAAGCCACTACCCCACGACAAGGGTTGGACCATGTAGGGATAGGTGCCACATACGAGAAGGAAAAATTCTTTGCCCCGAGTGGGACTCGAACCCCTGACCTCTCGCATTGGTGACAAGTCTCTTAACCACTAGACCACCAACCGTCTTCAGACCATAGGAGCCACTTTGGACCACTATTAATAATTATGCAATCTGCAGCAGTCTCGGGCATAGTAGGGAAGGCTCCGCCTTGAGTGATAGTGGCTTGAAGTGGCTGCTACTGGTTTGTTGTGTTTAACCAGTCTTATCGTATAGTGGGGAAGATGTGGTCAGGCTCAGACTCTTAAGAGATACAAAGTTTGGGCACCCGAAATTAAACCACTGATATATTTTCTGCTTCAAGTATCAGACTGGTTAGTTTTCTTACAAGACGAAAAGGACAGACACATAACTCTAGAAGTTATCTATCGTCACTTTAACGTATGGTAGAGGTCTCCTTGGCGCACATATCCATCTCAACTGAAATGCTCATGGCGCTGCAGGGCTGGAGGACGAATAGTGAAAGCCTGCTGCAGCCGAGCGCTCCTTAATGTGCAAACCACCCTGTTATTCACTCTGGTGCATGCGACAATATTTCTGTTCTCCAGCCACAGCCTACACTACCTCGAAAGATGGACGTGGGCTTTTTAGTGTGCATACTTGACATTTGTGTGTGTGTGTGTGTGTACACGAGGGAAGGCCAGGCACCGTAAACAAGTCTACACATGATTTTGACTTGATTTACATTAGAAATATGAATGACAGTGAAAGGCACCTTGATAGGTTAAAAGTGCAATCTTAAAGTGCATAGGCAGACACGGGCAGTTTGCCAGTCGAAACAATTTGTGACCCGTTCTCGCAAATGGGACCGTAAGTCGCGCCAGGCCCAACGCCGCTACAGGCGAATTGAATATATTGAATTAAACTGCATAATCAGTATATTGCGGTGATATACATATCTCAAAATTGATAATTTTCAACTTATGGTCCCTTTTGTGAGAACGGGTCACATTTGATATGCCGTGTGTGTGGTGACGGAACTCAAAACTGCCTGGGACCAGGCCACTGAAGAACGTTTCAGGGGAGAGAACTCTTACCTCATAGTTTTTCTGAAACTCCTTCTCCATCTCTTTCTTCTCTTTCTCGAAGATTTCCTCCTCCGCTTTCCTCTTCCTGCGCACGCAAACATATAAACACAGCACAGTCAGCAAAGAAGTGGTGCATCAAACGATACACTTAGCCTGCCAATGTTTTCACTACTGTTAGCTAACACAGGCTAAGTCAACCTTTGCTAAGCCAACTTAAGTTTTGGAACAGTTTTGCTTGTGAGTGTGTCTGTATGCTCCAAATACACTGTGTTGATGACTAGTGCAGATCTTACTGCCATACAATGTTGTGTACACTTTGCGTGAGCAGTCAAACATTCAAATTCTACGACTGCTGTTACGCTACTGGAGCGCTCAGCGTGGTCCCCGCATCATCCAGTACACTGCTGTTGGCTCAGTGCCAGTATTACAGGCGGTGTCACTGTGAGGGTGTCTAAGCAGCGTGATGAAAGATATCACATTAACAGCTCAGAACACTCTGTGAGCAGCCTCTTGAAGTGAACTACACTGTGGCAGAGACTACATGTCTTACAGCAGGGATCGATTTTCTCGCGCGCCCTGCGACTATGCCTCATATTTTGATAAAATGTCGCATAGAAATTTCGCAAAATGCGTCATATGTCGCACGAACATGACATCACAAGCGCACTTGACAACGCGAAGCAGAGATGCGCTGTCTGTGTCAGTCATAGAGTCTTTTACACTAATCTAATTTTAGTGATGAGGCTTACTTATGCCGCTCGCCACGCGCGCTGCCAGGAACTCTCGCTCGAAAGAGTTGCAAAAAAATATTGGCGCGTTATCAGTTTTCTCAGTTCTGCGATCAAGAGGTCCTTTTCCGTTTAGAACCTGAACGTCACTGCACTTAGGAACAGGCTCTCGGCACAGACATGTGACAGAGTGATGCGGGTGAACTTGATTGTCTCATAGAAAATGAAAATGTCTCAAAAAAATGACTGGTCAAGGAGACAAAGTCTCATTGGCATATTTGAGTAAATCCATCCCTGTTACAGTAATACAAATGTGTAAGCTCTAGTAGAGGAGTGTGCAGGGTTGTTTATAATTTAAATGGTATGAAACATTGAGTGCCTCATGGCAGCAAGAAAGTGAATGCATCAAGGGCACAAAAGGAGACTTTGACAAACTGCACACAGACTGCTCTTAGACTTTCCACCGAACTACATGTCAAATAAGCCATGCCATCAGAACCCAACTCATCATCAGTCATTGAAGATTGCATGTTGATATTAAATAAAATCTACGAGTGCAAATGAATAATCTGACAAAAATAGCAAGAGGTCTTGACATGTGAATATGATACAGATAGTCAAAAGAAACATTTCTCCTGAACCTGACCTTTCGTGCATCTCTTTGGTCTCTCTCTCTTGCCGCAGTCTCTCCAGATCAGCAAACAGTTTACACGTCTGTACATACACTGCGTGCTTGAACTGAAAAAAAAAAAAAAGAATAAATGAATTCAATGAGTATCTATAATACATGACGCAGTGTTCCTTATGTTATTACGCGCGTGTCGTTTACGCAGAATTTCAGAATCTGATGCAGAGATTTTGAGGCTGTACTTCACTGATTTTACAAAATGGCCCTCTGAATTTGACACAGAAGGTCAAAGTGACCCTCAGTTTTGAAAGCTGTAACTTAGTGTAAGGAACACTGTGACTTGAGCCTTGTAAATGCAGAAGTCGGCACAGAAAGAGTGTTACATGCAGAAGTCGGCACAGAAAGAGTGTTACATGCAGAAGTCAGCACAGAGAGAGTGTTACATGCAGAAGTCAGCACAGAAAGAGTGTTACATGCAGAAGTCAGCACAGAAAGAGTGTTACATGTCGTACTGATACCTAAAATGTTAAGCAACCAATCAATCGATCAAAACTGTAGTTGTTTCATTTATACTGACATGTGCTGAAAACTTTGATGAATCCGATTTAGTCATTAAAACACAGCAGATCGCAGATTTGTAACCTGGAAGGGGCAGCCTGGAAATGTTGCATGACTGCAATCTTTAACCATATTTTAATCAGCAAGTCTGCATGCAAGCAATCCAACCATTCAATGTCCTTTTCCAATGAAACGAACAATTCACTTAGAAAAAGGTTACATGTGGAAAGTGCTGCAAAAGAAGTAGCTTAAATGAATGGGCACTTTCAAAATTACCTTCTCGGGGTCATCCTCTGGAATGTCTTGTGGCTTCCCTTCTTTCTTCAGCTGCTTCTTTTTCTGTTTGATCTGTGGAACGGCACAAAGGCAAGAAATAAATATGACAAAAATTGTAAAATAAAATCTTAAAGAAGGCAAGAGAAGTAATTACATGATTTTCAAGGTCTATCAATAACCAAAATTATACTCCTTTTTTTTTTCTTTTTTTGGGGGGGGGGGGGGGGGGGGGAGTTGGGTGATGGGTGTGGACTGGGCATGGGGAATGGGTGCGTGAAAGCAGGAAAGATAGAAGAGAGAATTACTGAACCGAAGTAGCGTATCAACCTCAAAAGTAACTAATTCAAGGGAAACAACTCTCTCAAACATAAACAAGAATGAGGCTGTTGAAAACAGTAAAACCTAGCATAGCTCCACCCAAACTCTGCGTGAGTGAAAGCGGGAAGACGAGAGAGAATTACTGAAGGAGCTGGTTAACCCCAAAAGTAACTAATTCAAGGGAAACAACTCCCTCAAAAAGCATGAGGCTGTTGAAATGGTAACAGTTAGCATGGCTCCCCAAAACTCTGACATACCAATGGCCCCTACTTTAACCATACTAACATGCAGCTGGCTATAACTGTACTGCTAATGACTTCTTGTGACGAATGGTTAATTCCAGTGGAGTTCCCTCAAATTCAGCCTCACCAATGTTCAACAGATCGAACACCTTTTTTCCGTCTTGTTCATCAGACACGCAAATTACACAAACCATCAGCTTTGGATAAAAAGAAAAACGAACAGACACACACCAATATTAATTATAAAAAAGTGCAATGGCCCATACCATCTCATGTGTGCGTGATCTTGCTTCGTCCACTATCTCCTTGCATCGCTTCAGTCCCTCCTCATTCTCCAGTGTCTTGTACGCTTTGTTGACAGCTGTGGACAAAACACAGGTTACAACCTTAAAACAGGTACATAAAATCCATCAGAGACTGTTGTGAAACTGTTGCACTTGCACCTTTTCTGAAATAAAGTCTTCGTATCTGATACGTTGTTCACAATGGTTATGTGTAGCAGGATATAACCTCAGTGCAGGTTGATGGGAAGTTTTAGTTGTAAAAAGGTGTGAAGTACAAGCTTGAGTAAAACCAAACGACTGCACTTCATTTCCAGAAACTGAGAAAGGTCCAGTCCACGTCCATGTACGTTGTCAAAATTCAAGATGACTGGTTGTCACCCGATTGATTCATGAACTCGGGTTGCTGTACTGTGTAGACAAACTTTATCTTTGTGTTGAACTTCGCTGACAGACAGGGACCTTTTCTGCCAGTCGCATGATGATTTGATATGCAGTAGGCACTAGTATTTAGTAACCGACCACCACATGTCATGTCAGATTACTGTTGAACTGGCAAACCATCCCTGCTAATGGGCAGGTCTTAAATCTAGATTTAGTATTTTACCACAACCAGTACCTTCAAACGACTTTTGTGCCCTGTCTGGATCTTCTGGATTTTTATCAGGATGCACCAGGATGGACATCTGAAACAGTGAATATACACACACACACACATATACAGTAAAACCTCTTATGGGCGACCGTTCCTTTGGTCAGATAAAAGTAGTCTTAAAAGAGAGGTGGCCACTCAAAAGAAGCCTTGGACAGTGAAGAAGTGCAACCCAGTATCATTATTACCTTGGTCGTTATAGTCAGGTGGTCTCTCAAAGGGATGGTCACCCAAAAGAGCTTATACTGTATATATATATATAAAACTCAAACACAACTCTACTCTTACTGCAAACCAATGAATGCCGGCTAGTTTACCCTCTACATGCACACAGGCATGTCTGTCTGCCTCAAATCAATTTCTCTCAAGTTTCATCCACTTTTATCAGTTTTAATCCTTCTTTTTTCTTCTTGTCAGATCATCTTAGTGACTGTTCACTAAGGGATAAGCTCAGCCAATGACAGTTCATCAGCAAGCACTAATAAACAGTACCATAGCATACATTTCCCAACACCAAACAGGTCAATATATTACCACAAACAGTGCAACACACTCTTGCATTTGCACCATTTGGTAAGACCAGAGACATTACAATTATCTCACCAAAATACATGTATACACAAATCAGACTCAAATGTACTTTCTGAGAGGGGTGGGGGTCGTAGTGATATACATGTATAATTATATAGTACAGCACTTAACTGACCTGTCTGTACTTCTTTTTGACATCAGCCAAAGGCGTGTCTGGATCAACACATAAAACCTGCAGAAAAGGAAAAAAACTGAAGTTTGTACACATCCTGAGTTTACATAACAACAATGGTCATGACAATGAACAAAAATAACATTTAGAATGTAAATGATTTTTTTTTCTCTCTCTCTTTTCCACAAATTACAACAGTTCCTTTCTTCAAACTGCATATATGAATAAATTCCATTTTACTTGAACTTAAACCAGTCCTTTCAAAATACAAATATGACCTGTAGTTATGTTCAAAGAGCTGATAGTCATAGATTCTGAGGTATTCATACTGTGTCCGCCACTAAAACCTGAGACCACTATTATTCTGCCATAACACTTTACAGCTGACCTTTACCTCCAGAAACAAAAAGAAATCATTTCAATGCGCCTCAGTATATAAAAGATTCTGTCTGTTGGTGCAACTAAGCACTTCTGACAAAAAGCAACTGATGTGAGTATCTCCACCAGAAAAAAATACAGATGCTCACATCAAACGGGTTCAAGTTGAAGTATGTCGCCCCTGGCCGCGTCAGTCGATCAATCTGCTGCTTGCTGGTCAGGACAGAATCTCTCTGTTCTATTGCCTTCACCTGTGATCGTAGAAGAAGTAAAATTACAATATGTATGCTAAAACAAAACGGGCTACACCACTCACATGAATAAGCAGTGGACACAATGAAATACCACAAGCAACCTTTAGATCTGTCAATCAGCCAAAATGAAGATGAACCACTGTGTTTCTAAAATCCAGCATGTATAGTATACTGATAGTGATCAATTCCAGTTTAGTTTGGCACATGACTTGCTGGTGACACATTACTGCTAAATATCCTAAACACTGTGTGTCAGTAAAACAGAAAATATAGATCTCTGCATGATTATTGCCACATCTCCAGTCTGCTTCTCTGTTGCAGTGGCAGAGCTGCGTTTCATCATGAACACTGTATAGATCTGCATATTCTCCACACCAATATGCAAAGGCAGACATCGATATTTACCAATTTAGAATTATCTCCAGTACCTAATGAGTGCAACAATTAAATCAGCCAAAATATTTCCATTTGTTTTCTTTCTACTGAAGACAGATGTTCTATTACTTTTGAGTTGTCCATGATGTTAAAAGGTGTGGTAACAACCTAATATATATTTCATTATTTTTGCAGTCCATTAATAATAATTTATTGTAGACTTTGTAAGCGTCTAGTGGGAAGCCGAAACTAAGAAACGTTTTTGTTTTCTTTTGTATTTTTGTTGTTGTTTTTTTTCCCTAGCAAAGCTTTGTCGCCAAAACTGCTCGTGTTGTCTTTCAATGTTTCATTTTCGCTGTTCCTCATACTGGAAGTAAACGTTTCCAGTTAGTCTTTCGCTAGACCATTTGAGCTCACCTCTTGATAAAAACTGCCGAAAGGATCATCGCCTCCAGAACTTCCTGCTGTTTGATTTTCTTCTGTGTTTTCAGAAGGAGCCTCTGGCGTTGCAGTGTCGTCCGAAGACGCCGTCGCGGTGCTCGTCGCCATTTTTTTTTCTTCAATACCTTTCTTACTTCTTTTGAGTGAAGAGCGGCAAGACGATTTACTTCCCTTACTACGTGTGAGCCCTCGGGAGAGAGAGCATTAAATGTAGGGTGGGAGGTGGATCAGTACCCAGTGTAGATACATGTTATTAGGCCGGTAAGTGACACGGTCGGCACGGGTTTCTCGTGAGCAAAGAGACTGTGAGACTATGATCGTTAGAACAAAGTGACAGCCCGCACGCCGGGGATCAGCCAGTCACTACCTAACTCAGTCAGTGAAATCAGTTATGCTTCACCAAAAACTGTGGTATGGTGAGAGTACTATGAGGTTTGATTGATGGGTGAAGGGCTGGTAAGTGGCAAATTCACTGGGAGTAACTCAAATCTAGGACCATGCCCGCCACAGCGGGAAGACTGAAAAGGTCGGGTTCAGTTTTGGGTTGTTGTTTTGGGTTTTGTTGTTGTTACTGAGTGGTGGTGGTGGTGTTAGGTTTTTTGTGGTTGTTTTTGCTGTTGTTTTTTGCTTTTATTTTTGTTTCAAGGTGATTTTTTTTTCAGTGTGGGGGCTGTTCGGCGTTTCGCCGGTTAGTTTTGCGTTTTAGTGTTGATATTGGTTGTTGTTGTTTGTTGTTTGATTTTTTTCTTACACCGGTACTCAGCCGAGAACTGGGCAGACGATGTCAGTGACGCCTTCATCATACTGGTGTCTCCCGAAACCAGTATGGCTAAGGCATTCGCACTGAGACAGTTCAGGACGTCAGTGAGAGGGCCGTAATCTAAAGCGAAAGCAAAACGGTAGAGGACTCGGGAAAAGAGCGGCTGTACTGATTATGTTCGGATGCATAGCGGCTCGGGTGGGAAGAACTTGACTGCAGCGGACGGAATCCATGTCACAATTTCCCCACTGATCGTTCCCTACGCAGACACTGGATCAGATTTGTGAATCAGTATCGGTCGAGCCGACTTCACGCTGACCTCCAACTCAATTATTCTCAGCCAGTGATGCAAACGGCACTGATCACGCCGGACTGCTGCCCAACGTCATATGCGCTGAAAATTAAATTGAAATTGAAATAACTTTATTTGAAAACGGTGTAAGTTTTGGTTTTGCGACCAATTTCAAACTTGCTGTTTCAAAAAAAGGACAAGAGATAACTTGGGGGGGGGGGGGGGAAATCAACATTCAACATTCAAACTGACGTACTTGAAAGTGGAACATGAGACATTTTAGAGAAACACACACACACACCGTCACACACACACACACACACACACACACACACACTCGCTGAGAGAGAGGCGGGATTCGGGCTGGCAAGTTCAGAAGGAAAAGTACTGAGCTGCTGCCAGGAGCTGTACTTTTTGAACTATCCGGCAGAAGCACGACTTTTCACGTCCGACAATGAGCCAGCTCCACCGCCTCAAAACCAGCGGTAGAGTCACGGGCGTTGCCGTCGTCGACAACAGTGACAATCACTGCTACTTGTTCAACCGCCAAGACGCACGCAGCAAGTACAGTGAGACCCATCCTCAGCCAGTACCACTGAGCTGCCGGGTGTCTCAAAACTACGCGGGGATGATACGCCTGAAAATGGAGCATACTGAAAAGAGTCGAGTCAAAGCAAGTACACCGGCGTAGGACAGTGAAGGCAGCATGAGACTATATACTAGCAGTACAACCACGGTACGAGTTTAACCAAAGACCGTGGCCGTCTCTGTTTACGGTGCAAGCACTTCTACAGGGCATTTGGTGTTCTTTTGTAGTGGTTGAGGCATTAAAATCGTCTCGGATCTCGAGTGAGGTACAATTGTGTACCGGGTTCGAATCAGTTCTCTGGTGGGCATGGGGTGGACTGGGGTGGGTGGGTGTTTTAGGGTTTAACGTCCTTTTCCACCACGTATAGGTAATGATATCAAAGACGGGGTAACGAAGGAGAAAAAAGGCCAGCACAAAATGTTTCTCCCCAGCAGGGGATCGAACTCACAACCCGGACATTTAGATGGGAATCACTTGGAATTTCCCGTCAACAAATCGATTCATGTGCAGGTTCGTTTATGGTACATGTCTTACCTCTGTATGCACATTTTGAGGACGCTGGGCACACATGGGTTAAAAAATATCAAAGAAAGTAAACTGAGTGGCCACTTTTAACCCATTTGTGCCCGGCCAGCGTCCTCAAAATGGGACGCACTATAACAGAGCACCTGTATACATGCTTTTTGAAAAAAAGACTTAATTTGTATGATGCAGAATATCATGTTTTGTGTGTGTTGTTTTTGTTGTAATTGTTTTACGAGGAAAGTAACTCATCCCGTTGTTGTTAGACATGTTATAGTTATCAGAGATTCGACCGCTGGACGCAGCCCTCGACCAGAACTCGACCAGAGGTTTGGGTGAAATGTGATGCAGTCCTTCCTTTTTCGAAGGATGGCTATATTTACAGTCTGACTCGTAAAAGTGTTTTCGCTTTCTTGATTTGCGAGGAAACACGCTTGCGGTTCACTTTGCGGTCAGTCAAACACATCAGTTTGGCAACGGTGGGTGTTTGGTGCTGGAAGTACTGACTCAGTTACTTTTCCAGAAAAAAAGTAGATTTGTTGTTGCCCCCCTCACAAAGGCTAGCGTAGCCGTGAGGGTGTGACTGCTTCTAGGCACTTTGCTAGCGTTCTGGTGTCACACCACACACACACACACACACACACACAACACAACACACACACACACACACCACACCACTTCATTTATATAGAGAGAGACATAGATGGTGCGTGTAATAAAAGAACTCATCAGGGATCTCAGTCAACGAAATCCCAGAAAAACTAGCAGCAATGAAAAAGTAAACAAATTCCGTAAGAATCCGTCCCGTACTCAGTTGGTATACACCATTGTGCTGGGTATGACTGTCTTACGTAGCTACCTCTACCGTTGAAAATTCAGTTGAGTTGATTCCTTGATTCCAGTGTGCAGTGGACTAACCTGACATCTGACAGCGTCACCTTTTGGGTCGGGTTGTGACTTTTCGTCCCCTGAATACTGCGTCCGTGTTGCGAGAGAATCCATACTTTTGCTTTTGTTTTTCCCTGCATGGCATGGGTAGGTGAGTGTTCCACAATGTCTCTCTCTGAATCGAGGAGCCGGTGTCACAAGCGGGATATACTCCACAGCGCCGTATACTCCGGGGTACTTTTCGCGTTAACGCTGGATGAACTCCCCATAGTCTAAACCACATGCAGACTAACGATTAGTTTTGTTAGTGGAGTGTTGCCTGCTTGGGAGCAAGTCTGGTGTGTGGAGGGTGGAGTGTGCCTGGTTTTGACTAGAGGGAGTACATCAAGCGTTAACGCGGGAAGTGTCCTGGAGTATACGGAGCTTGGGCGTTCATTCCGAGATACAGACGAATGGTAGAGCGTTGGACTTTCAATGCTCGGGTCGTGAGTTCGAATCCCGACCGGGGCCAAATATTTGTGCTGACCTATTTCTCCTCGCCCCGTCGTTGATATCACCCGTACGTGATGGAAAAGGACGTTAAACTCCCAGACACCCACCCACCCACCTTCCCTCTGAATCGGTAGGTAACCATTTTCTTTTGCTTGTGGCATCAAAGACATTTGACTGTAACCTTATTCTTCTTCTCCATGTGAGCTGGGCCGCCCAAAGAAGAACGTACTGACTCTACAGAGTGCCGCCAGAAATTATTGATGGGAAAGGCCCTGGTGAAAGATTAAAACTATGTAGATTGACGAGGATTGACTTCAGGTTGTATTGTCTGCAGTCTTGTCTCCACGAAGGACTGGCGTGAAGGAGTGGACGAGGTGGTGCTCCAGTCGTAGTTGGGCTGCCTGCTTGTTAGCTTCCAAGGTGTTTTGTGATACAGAGGTTCGTTCATTTAGGACCGGTTTCCCATCTAGTGGATGAGCACGGGTTGGTGTGCTTCTAATGCACCATGAGTGGTGACTGTATTGGAATGGGCAAGGGAGCTGATCCGCGGAATGCCGGCGTCGGCGTTGCGGCCTGTTCCATCAACTGGTTGGTCACGTGACTCTTCGACAACAGAAAGCCCGAGGTGGTAGAGGGTTGGAGTGTCAGTGCTTGGGTCGTTGGTTCGTCTCCTCCTTCGTCTTCTTCTTCTGCTGTCGATTTGACTGGTTGCGTCAGATCTGCAGCCCGGTCGCCATGGTGAATCCCACGGTCTTCTCCAGGTGTGATGGCTACCCCCAAAGCTGCAACTGTAGCTCAGTCTGCGCCTTCTGGCCAGGTTTGACGTCGTCGAGCATCATGGGCAGGACAGTACTGAAGGACGTGTTCTGGGGTCTGGGATCCAGTGCCACATGGACATTCGTCGGTGTGCCGTGGGCAGTCTTGAGTCGGTTGAGGTGGCTCAGTAGTGTGCAGTGGCCAGTGCTCAGTCTGACGAGGGTTGTCTGCTGGTGCCTCTGGGCTGGTGGATTCCATGGTTTGATTCCTGGCGAGCCAAACTTATGACTGGCGCCTCTTCTTCGTTGCACCGTCTTTGGCATCACACTCATGTGGTGGAGAAGGGCATTTAACTCCTAAACAAACAAACAACAAACCATTCTTCAACAACAGTACCACTATTTTGTCCTGGGCTCCGGGCTACTTATCTGTGGGTTCTCTCCTCGTCCTCTGACTTCCGTTCCTCTTCCTGCAAAAATTGAAAATTGATAGCTGGTTGGCACTGCACCGCGGCGACGCAACCCGAACTTTCAGAAAGTTAGAACAAAGTCAGTAGATTTTTTTTTAATCAGTCGTAAATTAATGCACTGATCCTCCCATTGCAGTGGTGTGCAACCGATTTGCAGGTGTATACATGTAGTCTGCTGCACTTGCATGCTGTGTCGTTTCTTCATCGGATCGTTCAGTCAGTGGCCGTCTGAATCGCCCTTTTCCGAAGTGTCGAAGACGTACGACGGGATCGGGGCCTCGAACACATAGTCTACTTGTTCCTACTTACTAACGCTGCTGCTAGATAGATGCGCCTCGTCGCACAAATCGTCTGGATCGGTGGCGTTGTTGTAAACTGAACCACCGCACCAATATGACGCCTCACGTGAACCTCGCGCGGGAATGAGATCTCGCGGCATTCCCTGATCACACTGAGGACTGATGTAAATCGCCACCTGTGTGACTGGAGTTGGAGTGCGTTGTCGGTGTGCAGATCGTTCATGAACATGGAAAGGAATTCGGGAAAATGGCGTTTTTTCTGGTCTCGCCAGATCGAGTCAGAGTCACATCTCGACTCGTTTACGATGCCTGTCTCATCTTTCTGTACACGCAAGCGCATTAATTCCAAATGCGCACGCTAGAAATCCCACTTCCATCTTCCAAGAAGAGTGGGCTGTAGCAGGAACACAGGAATATGGCATACACACCACAGTAAATAGCAGGGTGAATTTGGACATAAAGTAGTGCTTGTCAGCAGCAGGCTTTCACTGCTTTATCTTCCAGCCCTGCGGCACATTTAGCATTAGGTGCGCCGAGGAAAATATTACCATATTGCCGGTGTCTGTCCGGCTTTGTATTAAAAATACACCAGGCTGGATGGACTTTTACTCGAATTTGACAGCTGAGGCTTTGTATTAAAAATACACCAGGCTGGATGAACTTTTACTCGAATTTGACAGCTGACTATCGCAGACATGCACATGTATTTTTTTGTCAATGTTTTGTCAAACCACCAAATGGTCTCCATGAGGTTCCAACCGTTCATCGTTAGCAAAGGTAGTGATTTCCAACACTGGTGGTTCTCCGGTGATTTCAAGTACTGACTACGCTCGAATTCCGTGTCACGGTGATGAAAACGTTTTCGCATACGAATATTCACCCTCTTATTAAGAAGGGGCTGCAGACACTCTTGCAAATGAGGGGTCAGCAAAGGTGCTGGTAGACTGGGCCACAAAGAAGCCAAGACCATCGCCAAGACCAGGCAACACAGCAAGAGGCTGCTGCAGCACCCACGTTACAACAGAGCCGCAGCACCTGCTGTCTAGATCAGAGCAAGTGATAAAGTCAGGCCAAAAACAGACTGAACTAAGACAACTAGAAGCAACAAAAAAGAAAAACATGAACCACTTATTTTATAGGACACATTTCACAGTCAAACACGTCAACGGGTCGGCAGTGTGCTTTCATCAGGACTGACAAGCAAAAAGAAATCGGATATACACTAACAAACAAATGACAACTCTATTTCTTGTTTTTTCACACATATACACACATGTAATTGGTGATATTAACACACACACACACACACACACACACACACACACACACACACACACACACACACACACACACACACACACACACACACAGAGTAAAAAACACATGTTTCAATATTTTGGATGTCTGCGCACTTCTTCGCATTTTTATAACGTTTCTTCGGACGGGCAGCTCATCGTCTAACATTAGCCAACACTCCAGCGTTGTTGTTGTTGTTGTTGTTGTTGTTGTTGTTGTTGTTGTTGTTGTTGTTGTTGTTGTTGTTGTTGTTGTTGTTGTTGTTGTTGTTGTTGTTGTTGTTGTCGTCGTCGTTGTCGTCGTCGTCGTTCAAGGTACTCATTTTATTCTAAAAGTTCAGACGTTTCATAACAGGGTCCGAGTTATATATAAATTACCTTTTGCACACATGGCTATTGACTCGTTTTGTGTTGTGTTTTTATTTGTGTATGGTTGTTTGTTCTTTTTGTTGTTACATTTGGTATTTGTTTGTTTGTTTGTTTGTTTGTTTGTTTTGGGGGGGTTGTGTATGTGCTATTTTGTGTTTTTTAGGTTGTTTTGGTTTTTGATGGATGTTGTTCTTGATGTTTGTTGTCGTTTTTGTTTTGTTTTTGCTTTTTTGTTGTACTTTTTCTTTTTGTTGTTGTTGTTGTTTGTTGTTGTATTTTGTTGTTCTTGTTCGGGACTGGGTGGAGGGGGGGGGGAGGTTTTTTTTGTTGTTGTTGTTGTTGTTGCTGAATTTTGTTTGGGTTTTTTGTTGTTGTTGTTTGTTTCGGGAGTTTTGTTTGTTGTTGTTTTTTGGTTTTGTTGTTGTTTTGGTTTTTTTGGTGTTTTGTTGTTGTTGTTTGTTTGTTTGTTTTTTGTTGTTGTTTTTTTTTTTGGGGGGGGGGGAGGTTTGTTGTTTTTGGTTTTTGTTGTTGTATTGGGTTTTTTTGTTTGTTTGTTTGTTGTTGTTGTTTTGTTTTTTGTTTTCGTTGTTGTTGTTGTTGTTGTTGTTTTGGGGGGTCTTCCTTTTTTACGGGTGAAGGAGGGGACAGTCATGGCTCTAGTATATTTGGTCCTTTTGTGGGATTCTTCTTCTGCTTCTTCTTGTGGGCAAGTTGGATGTGTGATACGGATGGAGTGTAGTGTGTGTGTGTGTGTGTTGGGGGGGGGGGGGGGGGCGGGAGCCGGGGGGGGGGAGGTGTCTGTGTTCTCGTTCATTTTGATCAGCCAGTGCGTCTTTGTTTTCAAAATGGCCGAGATATTTCATTTCCCTAATCCATTTTTTTTTCTCGATTGAAAGCCACACAACAGTAATACCATTCTGCGTAAGGGTTTCATCTGAATAATAATAATAATAATAATAATAAATACATACATACATACATACATACATACATACATACATACATACCTGAAGGACCGTAAAAGTGGCTATAATTTGTAATTACTTTTATTTAGTCACCGACGGCCACTTTTGTCTTCAGGCATTATTAAATATTATTATTATTATTGTCAATATCTTCTGCGATCATAATGATATCGGAAATTTAGCCTCGTTAGTTCCATGGCGCTTGTCTTCATTCCGTCGGTGACAGTACTGCATCGGCCAATGTGTTTACTTGTCGTTAGCCTTGCCAGTGCTCAGCTCCGTTTTCTGCAGCTGTTGTCATCGACAGTCCAGTTTTCTGCGCGCTCTTTTTCTCTTTCTAATGGCCATGTCACACGAGAGGGCAAAAACACTTGAAAACATTGTTTTCAGATGTTTCGCTGCGAAACAACGTGTTTTGTCGTGTGACATACTTCACAACAATGTTTTCAAAACATGTTTTGATCGTGTTTTTAGTTTTAGAGCCTGCCCTAAAATCCGAAAACATGTTTTGTGTTTCAACCAATGAAAGCCGCCGTGCGGAGTGTCAAGCGACACCTTCCCGTATCCGCTCAGTCAACATGTCCGTAGCGGGACCCTCTCTCTCTCTCGCCTTAGACGCGCGCTTGCTTGTTTTCACGTGTGTCATGCATTGTTTCGGAAAGCATGTTTCGGGCGTTTTGCCTTTCAAAACATGTTTTATAACATGTTTTAGGAAAACATGTTTTCAGTGTGACATCGCCTTAACACACACACGCGCGCACACACACACACACACACACACGCATTCGAACTGCGCTCATACAAAGAGCCTCGCGCAGATCGAAAACTCACGCACTGCGCCCAAGCCGGTTGCGCGATGTCTCAATGGGTTATTAAAGGGAAACTACTCTACCAGACCGGCTGTGATACGGTGCAAGTCAGTCAAGGTCGCATGGCCCCTCGACCCAAACAAACGGCCGGCCCCCTCTAAACCGGCGTTGTGTGAGTTGACACTATTGACAGAGGCAGTGATGACATAACTTACTGACACTGGCGAAATACATAATGATAAATACACCACAAAAGGCTGCACACAGAAATTGTGTCTAGTGCCGGAACTAGTGCCGTCACTGACCGTCGTTGCAGTGACTTTTTTCAGTGGCCAGTTTTTCATTTTTCTTTTTTTGGTTTTTGTTTTGTTTTTTTCTAAACTGATCAACTGACTGACTAGATCGTCAAGGCTAACTGGCCTTCACCGGCTGATTTTTAGTGTTAAAAAAATTACTTCGAAACTGTTTTAGGCCGGACTGAGGAATCGAGACTTGTGCAGTCCGCACTCAGGGAGTCACAGCGGACAACTCACTGAGTACTAGTCTAGTATTGTCAGTCAGTGTGTACGGCTCAGCCTACGGTCCACTATGCCAGTGAAGTTCGTACCTACCGACTGACAGCCTACCCGCATCACTGATCTATGAAGTAGCGCCCTCACCGCTGACGTCTGATCACAGCTGACTATGAGCGAAGTACAGGCAAGCCTTGTGTGCTACAGCAGTCGTCGACTGCCACCACCGCTATCCGCCACACTGAGTCGCATTGAGCATGTGATTGCGAAGCATGCGCGCTAAACTTCGGCCCCGCTGACCGATTGTTTACCTGCGCGACCGATGCAGCCTCTTTCCACACGAAGCATTAACATTTACGACTAACAGTTGCTAAAGAGCTGCCCCTACAATGCTGCAGATCCACTAGCGCTGTATGTCAAATAGG
>JACVVK020000176.1:1125000-1175000 GCA_018292915.2 Batillaria attramentaria | reverse complement strand
GTATTATATAGGCGCTTTACCCAATTTCGTGAATCGGCTCAAAGCGCCGCGAACTGAACCCGACACGCACGCTCACGTGAATCACACGCATTCTCTCGCACACTGGACATAAACACACCATTACAATCACGTGGTGCGAAGGGCCAGCTCAGCTATTAAAATTTCGGAATTTAGAATTGCATTTATTTTTTTCAAATTTGGTGGTCTGAACATTTCCAAAGCTTGGATGCTTGCGTGTTACTGCATTCTCACCGTTTTTCCTTCGTTTGTCCACTCAGAAAATGGCTGTCAACGGGGCTGAGGTCAAGGTCAAGACAGAGCCTGTAGATGACGAGGAGCTACCGCCGACGACGGTCCTGTCGGAGACCGTGGGATTAACGACGATAACGACAACGGCCACCAGCAAGAAGCCAACAGCAGCGACGCCGCCAACGACTTCGCAGGCAGGGACCGTGATGAGCGGCGAGGCGGCCATTCCAAGCGCGACGCCTGTTACCACCGCCAGGCCCTCTGTCACGTACGCAAGAGTTTGTCGCCATTGTTAACACATATCGTACCGCGCCCGAGAACCCCACGTTCTTGACTCTTTTTGTTTTGGCCCTGTGTGCGAAAATCAGAGTCCGCATGTAAAAGTCGGGGTTAGGGAGTTTAGCCCCGGGTTAGAGTCTAACCTCGAACTAAACTAGCTCTAGGGTTAAATTTTCTTTGTTGTTGGTGTTGGTTTTTTTTTTTTTTTTTTTTTTTTTTTAAATCAGGAAGTGGGTCCATTCCAGCAAGGTGCCTATGCCGTTAAAGAAGGATTTTTATCTTTCTTTCTTCGCTTCCTTTTTTATTTAATTTTCTTTTGGGGTTGCTTTTGTCCTAGTCTGGGTTAGGCCCGTAGCCCTGACTTAAATTAACCTCGAGTTTTACACACGGGCCGTGGCAAGATCAACGGTAAAGCTTCTTAACGGCACTTTCTGCAGCGAACACGAGTATAATCGAAGTGCAACACTCCCACTAAACCAAATCTAAATCCATGCAGACGTGAATTCATTATGGTTGTTGTTGTGGTGGTTGTTGTTGTTTTGTTGTTGTTGTTTGTTTGTTTGCGAGTCCACTGGTGCACACGAACAAAATTTCTTGGTAGAAATTGAGTTAAGGTCACTGTGCTACTGTTTTATCCCCACCACCACCACCACCACCACCACCAACCCCCTTCCCCCTCCTAGTTCGATCCCGGCTGGGGCCAAATAATTGTGCTGGCTTTTTCGTCGTTGCCCCGTCTTTGATATCACCCTATGTGGTGGAAAAAGACGTTAATCCCCCAAACACCCACCCACCCTTCCCCCTCCTGCTGTTATGTATTCATGGCAAAGAAACTATAAACAGTATAGAAGTGAAGTGGGGTGATTTGTTATTAGCAATATGTACAACATAGTATGCTACGGCTCAATCTGACTGTTTGCAGGTACATTGTACACACGTGTATATATTCCATCAACAATTTGTATTTACTGTGGGTGTGGTTATCAACCGTGATTAACAAAACAGATTGATTGTTTTTTTGAGCTTTAAAAAAAAAAAAAATCAGTAAAAGTAGATGTGCTTTTGTAAAGATTTTTTTGTTGCTGGGTTTTTTGTTGTTTCTTTTTTTCTTTTCTTTTTTTTTTTTTTTTGGGGGGGGGGGGGGGGTTTGTTTGGGGTTTGTTTGTTTTTTTTTTTTTTTTTTTGGGGGGGGGGGGGGTTTGTTTGGGGTTTGTTTGTTTTTTTTTGTTTTTTTTTTTGGGGGGGGGGGGGTTGTTTGGGGTTTGTTTGTTTTTTTTTTTTTTTTTTTTTGGGGGGGGGGGGGGATTTTGAGCGTGCACACTTGCTGTTTGTGCGTGCGTGTGTACACGAGGGCGTGACAGGCACCGTACAGTACACTGGTTAAGTACAGTATTCATAGGGTGTCACACACACACACACACACACACACACACACACACACACATACACACACACACACACACACCACACACACACACACACACACACACACACACACACACACACACACAGAGTAGTTTTTGCTTCTTGTTGGTGGTGGTGGGTGGTTTGGGGTTGTTTTTTTGTTGTTGTTCTCTAATCTTACCTAATTACCACCCCACGGCACCTACCCCACCCCTCGATTGCTTTCTCTATTGTTTGGGTTCTAAATATGAAATACGTTATACTTGGAGTGATGCACTGTGGCTTAAACGACTTATGCGTATGTACTTATGTGTTAAGCAAGACTTACCGCTTTGCCATTCACTAACAGCTGCGGCTATTCAGACTCTTGGAACCAATATTTAGTGGATTTAAAAAAAACAAAAAACAAAAACAAAAAACAGTTTGACCACGTTTTCATGTCGCAATGTTGAGCATACACCTGTGTACGGTGTAGGTGTTCAAATGTACAGGTGTCATGGTCACCTTTAAGATTTTGAGTTCAGACGATGAAGGTCAAAAGGTTCCCTAAGGCTAAGTTGGCCTATTTAATGGCTGTGCCAGTCTTGGATTATGAATTTATTATCTTGAGGTCGAGTGATTCTGGCTTTTGATACAAAAACAGTTTTTAAGGGGGGATTCCAAAACGAAACTAACAAGAAACAACTGAACCCCTGCATGAAATATATTCTCGTTCCTTTTGTCAAGATTATGTAGAATAGATTCTGAGACTGACTGATGAGATTCGAGATTGTTAATTTAGTTCATGTATGTGCTTCTAAGCTTCAGAACTCTCCTTTTTCTCCTTGCATGCAAGTTTGAACTTTCGAACTTCAATACCTGTTCTTAGCAGGAAAGTGGAAGAGAAGGGGGATAAAACTTATAAAACATACAAGTTATAAGTTTCCTTTTTCTTCGGTCCTTCTTATCTTATTTGCTCTTTTACATATTATTATTATTATGATTATTTACCATACTACCGTCATCATCATCATGTTGTTGTTGTTGTTCTTGTGGTTATGATTATAGTGTTTTGTTTTATCTACCTTGCAGGCCGACCAGCGCAACACTGCAGATAATGTCAGACGGCGGTCTCCGAGTGGTGACCAAAAACCCAGCCTGTACCTCAGGCTTTCCCACGAAAAGCAAGACCCCAGTCTCGACCACTCGACCACAGCAGTACTTCTTCGTGAAGCGAGGAACCGACGGCCAACTCCAGCTGCTAATGACGCCCGCTTCACAACCCAACAGATTCTTCTTGCTACGACCTTCAGGAGGGGGAAGGTTCCAGCTCGGTCCGTCTCAAACTGCTGGAAGAAGCTCAACTGGTCTTCAGTTTGCAGCGCCAGGGGCGCAGACTTCCACTGATTCAGTGTCTGGAACTACTAACCGTTTTCCTGTGCCAGCTGCTGTACAGCAGACACTTCACAATCCGAGGTCCTTGCTGTCTGGCAGTTCTTGTTTGACTCACGCGCGAAAAGGTACCACGTCAAGTGTGGAAGACGACACAGACCTAGACGGTTCTCTTCCTGTGTTTTTCGGCCCTCAGACGAAAACTAAGAAAAAGAAGAAGAAAGCGGCGCTTTTGTTAGCGGAGGCGATCAGGAGTAACAGCAGTGAGAAAACGAACGAGGAAACCCAGTGTCCAGCAACAGACACACAAGCTAACGATGAAGGAGCGGACAGTGACGACGGGGCTTTCCCCTTCAGGATCGACTCCGTCTTCTCCCTCTCGTCTGAAGAACCAGCTTCTGATTTTCCAAGCCTGGTGGAGCCCAAGACAGAAAACGACCCAGAGGTGATAACCATCAAAGAGGAATACAACAGCAGCAGTAGCAGTCAACCACTAACCCAGGAAGAAATGCTGGAAAAGTGCGGCTCTTCCTTCGTCGTCCTGGAGCGTTTGTCCGAGAAGGACATGGACGAGAAAGGCAATTTGCGCGGGCAGTCGAGGTGTTCCGACTACTGCCGAAAGAGAACTCTCAACTACCTGTGCATGCTGGATCTGATCCTGTGTCACCCGCTGAAGAAAAGACGCATCAAAATAGAAGACGATGCCGGGTTCCAAGTGAAAGAGGAGACTGACAGAGAAGATTTCAAAGCTGTGGAGTCAGCAAAGATTGACAAGGATGTCAAAGACAAGAAACTGCTAGCAGACCGAAAGGCAGTTGAGAAGGAATTAAAAACACAATCGACAGTGAAAACCGAGAGTGTGGATACCGCTGACTCCGACTCAGGTTCCAGTTTTGGTGGCAAAACGTGTAAGACGAAGACAACACGCCCGGAGTTAGTAAAACTTTGTCCGTCATTAGGAACTGCACCTTCCTCGACACTTGCTTCCACTGCTTCTACAGTTGCTCATGCGTCATCGGCTGCACCTGCTTTTACAGTTTATCCTTCATTATTGACTTCTTCCTCTTACATTGTTGTCGATTCCAAGGGAGCAAAAGTACCTCACGCTTCTACCTTAGCGAAACAGCCGCCTCTCCCCGAACTTTCGCTCGAGTCGCCAGAGCTGGGGAATGCACTTCCTCCCAAACCGTTGTCAGAATCAGAGCGGAGTCAGTTGTCCATCAGACCGACAAAGCTATCTCCTGTTACAGCTGAATCGTCTCCTGCTACAAGCGCGAACAGCTTGATGAGCCTTCGATCAATGTTCACAGAACCCAACACGGTAAAGAGCCACACAAAAGCACAGACTCTGTCGTCTACTTTTCCGGTATTGATAGAGAAGATTCTGGCCCCGCCAGCTGTAGATTCAGCAGCAAGTGCAGGACAGAAGCCGGCTGCTGAGCAAGTTTCCTCTCCACCTTCGTTGTCGGTCGGAGGTGGAAAGCCGACTGTACGTGACGTTGAGTCGTCAGAGCGTGACAGATCCGTGACGGGGCGTGACACCGTCGATGGTGAGACACTGTCTGCACAGGCTAATGATACTCACGACAATCACTCCGATACAGCAGACGCCCTCCCGTCCGATCTGGGAGGATTCACCATCATCTCTCCTTTCTGTGACGTGGACACCGACTCGACCAAACTGTCTCCCAAACCAGCCAGCGGTGTGAGTCAGTCCTCACCAGAGACTGTTCCTACCAGCTCATGTCCCTCGACAACTGGAGTGCTTTTACAGACTGGATCGCCGAACGCTTCATCTCTTTCAGATGCCGGTACTCCACTCCACGTGGTCAGTGAACCAGGACAAACCCCAGCCACGAGTGCGCCTACTTCGCGCAAGATGGTGAAAATCGGCTCAAGACCAGCGCCAAACGGCACAGGAGAGAAAATACCGGTGGTCATAACAGCATCACCGGTCGCAGCTCCAAGTTCAAAGACACCAGCCCCCAAAACTGTGTCAGTGATCACATTGCCTTTGCCTGTTGTGACCAGCTCCTCGGTTTCAACACCCACCTCGGTCCCAGTTTCTGAAGTTTCAAAGAAACAGTTCCCCACTATCATTAAGCTTCCGCCCCCTGGTGCGACCACACCGCCAGTTACCAAACTGGTTGCACCTTGTGTCGCTAAACCTGCGCCCTCTGTGAGTGCGGGGTCAAGTTCTCAGCCGCAGAACATCATCGTGAAATACGTGCCAGCCCCGCTAGTACTGGGGACTTCTGCAGCACCAGGACTCAAACAGTCGTCTGCTGTGACGTCAGTTGTGTCGTCACTAGCCGCACAAAAGATGACGTCATTGTCACCGAAGCCGGTTCCTGTGTCAGCAACGAAAATGCCGCTGGAACTTGTGATTCCAAAGTCGGTACTGTCTCCACCAGTTGCCTCTCACCAGTCTGCTTCAAATAAATCGCCCCCTGCACCCCCCATCACCCGGTCCAGTATCAAGATCGTCAGCGCTGCGTCACTGGCTACGACGTCACACACGACGTCACTCTTGAAACCTACACCCTTGACGATTCCGCCGCAGACAATCCCTACCCTGGTGTTCGTTGGTAATGTGCCCCCTAAAACCGGGACGGGAGCGCAGGGTCATGCACCCAGAATGACGTTCGTAATGGCGCCACTGGCTTCCACGTCATCCTCCACGTCGACCAACACAGCGTCACAGTCCTTGCTGGTCCCCACTTCGCTGCCTCTCAAAGCACACCCGTCTGCGGCTGACGGAGCGAAAATTGTGGTACCATCGGTTGCTACGGCCCCAACCGCTTCACAGCTGCTGTTGTCTACGTCTACAGGAAAGCAAGCATTGGCCAAACAGCCCGGAAATGTTCCACATTTGGACGACCTCACCGGGACTACTGCGTCAACACCGCCTTCGTCGCGATCTCAGTCAAGCGTGTCGCTCCTGACGCGACGTCTGCTTTCGGACCCGGTATCGACCGCATCGGCCTTGCCGCCCACCTCGCCAACACCAGGCAAACCTGCAGGGAAAATCATCCAAGTTCTGCCAGCTTTGACGCTCGCGTCTGCATCAGCTTCCAACCAGGTGTCCACGTCTGCTTCGGGCAGAACGGTCTCTCTGCTGACTTTGGGCGCACCTCCCCAGAAAGCCAAATTAGCACACACATTGTTGAACGTTGCGTTGACGTCTGCCGCGACGGGGACCTCTCACAGCACCCGAACAGACGTCTTGGCGGATTCTTCAGGGAAATCGAAGGAGTCGTTGGTCGTGTCTCCTCCTCAGCCTGTCGCTATAGCATCAGCTGGGAAGGCGCCACGCACGTCAGCAGGGCCCTTCTACACTATCTTCATGCCTGCTGACCAGCTCAAGTCCACTGTGTCGGGAGCGAAGACCGCCCCGTCAGTCACCAGCACTCTCCCAAAGTACGCCGTCTCCCTCCTCCCCCCGCACCCCATCACGTCATCAGTCGCACCCCAGCCAGTCGCTGTCATGACCCCCGCGTCGACTGATGCTGGATCCCGCTCAGCTGAGGTGCTTTCTTTACTGTCTAAGCTGGCAAAGTCTTCACAGCCAAAGCAAGCTGTTTCCACAGTGTCCGCGACAATAGACGCTCAGTCTGAGCCAGTGACGACGAATTCGGGCAAGCGGGCAGCCACGAACGCGGACGAAAGTGCGACGAAAGAGGACGAAGCTTCCAAAAAGGCTTTCGTGAGAACGAAAACGAAGAGAAAGAAATACGCGATGCCTCCAGACGTTGTCATCAAAACAGAACCAGCCAGCCAGGGCTATCCCGGCTGTAATGACGTCACCACGAGCATCAGTGCTGGCGTCACCAGTTCTGCAAACCAGACACAAACTTTCACGAGTGTTTCAAACAGTGGAAAATCTACTGACTCACGCCTCGCTGTTAGCATTCTGAACGGCAGGAGAACGAATCAAGACGGCCTTGACGGGGAGCTTTCTCCAACTCTCGAACCGGAGTGTGACGTCGCCCCGAGAAAGGACGTCAGAGACAGCCCTGTGTATGACGAGCCTCCCGTTCTTACGCCGATCTACCCGCTCAGCTCAGAGAATCGAAAGCGAAAACGCACCCCCACCCCGAAGTCCAGAAGACTGTCAGCGGATGAGCCAGCAGCGCAACAGCCACCCACTCAGGAAGATCCTCCACCTCCTCCTCTTCCATCGCTAACCTGCCCTTCCCCGACGCCCTCCTCATCAGGTACGTCATCGGTGACGTCACCAGTTTCGTCAGCAGCATCGACGTCTGCAAGCACGCATCGAGCTTCCTCTTCGTCGTCTTCGTCGTCCGCTTCATCGGAGCGCATCAGGCAGCTGAAGGCCATGCTACTACAACAAAACGAACAGTTAGAGCAGATTCGGAAACAGAGGGCGGGAAGAGGTCCACTCCTGTTGAATGACTAACTGCCGCCTTTGCTAGTCACATTTGCCTCGAATGTGAACGGATACAGTGTGTAGTAGATGTGGCTAGTGTGAGGCAAATCGTCTTAGCTGTGGACGGATTAATTTGCTTACTTTCCTGAGACAGATTGTCGCAGATGTGGCTTTGGAGGGACATATTTTCTCATTTGGGAACGTATTTGCACACTTTCCCAAGACAAACTGCTTAATTAGACAAATTTTCTGCGTTGTGAACGAATGTCTTACTTTCCTGAGACTTTTCAGATCTGGCTTGGATGAGACATATCTTCTCAGTTTAATTTTTTTTTTTTTTAAAGCAAAAAAAAAAAAAAAAAAAAAAACTTTTTGGGTCAAATTGCCTCAAATGCAGACAGTTCAGGCATCAAACTTGTGTGACCTAGAAACGCTTTCAGCAGATTCGAACACGTTTCTGCATTTATGTTCATTTCGACTGACGCGAACAGTTTGTATTTACAAGTGAAATGTGAAAGCGGGTTTGTTCACGTCCTAAGCACTCGTTCGTGTGTTCATTATGATTTCATTATTGACAAGGACAGTCTCCTTCATTCGTAAGAAATGAGCTCAGTTATTTTTTTTTTCTTTTTTTCCCCCCTTTTTTCATTTTATTTTAGTTTTAGTTTTTGTTTTTTTTTGGTTTTTTTTTTTTTTTGGGGTGTGTTTTTTGTTGTTGTTTTGTTTTTGTTTTTTTGGTTTTTTTTTTTTTGGGGGGGGGGGGGGCGTTTTTTGTTTTTTGTTTTTGTTTTTTGGGGGGTGGGGGGGGGATGGTGGTTGTTGTTTTTGTTGGGGGGGGGGGGGGCGCAGGTTATGAGACACTCTGCCTTTGTTTTTTGGGGTTTTGTTTTGTTTTGTTTGTTTGTTTGTTTGTTGTTTTTTTTTTTGGGGGGGGGGGGGTTGGGGGTGGTGGTGGTGGTTGTTTTTGTTTGGGGGGGTGGGGGGGGGGGCAGGTTATGAGACACTCTGCCTCTGTTTCATACTGTACACGCAATCGGCAAAGGATTTTGTATTTCCTTTAATAGTGTTTCCTGTTGCCACACCAGGCTTTCTTTCCATTCATACGCTTCTCTCTGTTATTGATTATTCAATTTTTATCCACGATTACGCTGTTTTGTTCATCATCATGCCTCCAGGTGCTAGGTAGTAGGCCGCACTTTCATCTCTCGATTGTGTGCTTGTTACGCATTATGGTGTCGCTACGGCGCTGAAATTTCAAACACCACTTTCACTAGAAAGTTGCGATCTGTTGCTTTCGAGATTTTTTTTTTTTTTCAGTTTGTGTAGGTGCGTGCCATATACCTGTCTAGTTTGTGTGTGTGTGTGTGTGTGTGTGTGTGTGTGTGTGTGTGTGTGTGTGTGTGTGTGTGTGAAAGAGAGAGAGCGTTTTCTAGAGAAAGAGATCATTGTGACAACAATGTAAGTAAATTCTGTTGCCTGTTGTTGGAAATTCCCATGTGTCAGTGTGTTTCTTTAGAAACTGAACAGTGATAGTGAAAATGAAAAATTGATATGCTGACTGTTGCATATGCATCTAAAGCTCGTCCATCTCTCACACACACACACACACACACACACACACTCTCTCTAACAGGTACACACACACACACACACACACACACACACACACACACACACACGCACGCACGCACGCACACTCTCTCTCTCTCTCTCTCTCTCTCTCTCTCTCTCTCTAACAGGTACACGCACACATACACACACGCACGCACATACTGCACACACACATACAGTGGACTTCGGATATAAGAACAGCGCCGGGGCCAGCATTTGGGTGTCCTTATAAGCGAGGTTTCTTATAAGCATACCTCGGATATAAGGTCAGTTGTGCTAGTGTGTGTTCTTATAACCAAGGAGAGAAGAAAATATTGTGGACAACTGTAAAAAGAGTCGTATATCGACCTCTAATGGTGTGTGTGTGTGTGTGTGCACGGCAATCTCTTGCTTGTTTAAGCCTTTGCGTCAATGAAGTGGAACTTGCTGGTTGGCTTGATCTCGATGCAATATAGTTTACTTTTTTTGCGTACGCGAAACATAAATTTAATGCAAATAACTCTAGAAGTTATGTAACAATAGCTGTCTTAATGAAAATGAGAGAGAGAGACAGACAGACAGACAGAGAGACCGTGAGAGAGAGAGAGAGACAGAGAGAGAGAGAGAGTTACGATCACATTTTGACAAAATGACTTTAAAGAATACAAGGATACAAGGAAATTTATTGGCCAAGTTTTCAACAACAACAAAAAAACAAGATGGCCAGACATTCAAATGTGTTCCCAGTCTACGGCGTTCGCAGGGGAAAATAACGGTTTTTAACGACCCCTCCCCCTCCCCGCTCCTCCCCTCCCCACTCCACAAACTCACTGCCACTATCCATCTGTCTCTCTGTCGGGTTGTTAGTGTAAGTGAAGTTCAGAGGCAGAATTCCGTGAAGAAATGTTTCTTGGAAATTCCGGGAAATGAAACGAAACGAAAATGAACCTAGCATAACTTCTACTTTCAGTTCTTATATCCGAGGGGAGGTCGTGTTGGGAACAAGATGGTGTCTTTACAAGCGAGGGTTCCAAAAATAGAATAATCGCAGACTTCCTAGAAATGATCATTCCTACTTGCGGTTCTTATATCCGAGGAAAGTTTGATGTGGGGACCTAGCAAGTGCTGTCCATATAAGCGATGAACCCTATATCAGAGGGTTCTTCTATGCGAGTTTTAATAAGTGATCACAAAGAACAACTTTGGCAGGGACCTGCTTTGGGGTGTCCCTATAAGCGATGGTTCTTATATCGGATGTCCTTATAAGTGGAGTCCACTGTACAGACTAAGACTCGCGCACTCCATCTGTTACTGCCATAACCTTTAATGCCATCAGACGGGACAAAAGAAATGTGCCGAAACTGTATTGTTCCTCAGACAGTGCTGCAGGGGGTTCACAGTCCATTTTCATTTTTAATTACCGCCCGTGGTGTACAGTAGTTGACGCTGAAGATAATTATTTGCGGCAGATAATATGCCATGTAGATGATAACAACACTGAGCAGTCAAAGACTGAAGGTTACCGTGAAGCATATGACGTCAGAGGCAATGTAATGAATGTAACAAAATTAATGATACATGTATAACAGCATAATGACGTCAGAGGCAAAGTAATGAATGTTACAGATGATATGTTATACACTTTATGCTAAGTGACGTTAACTGTTCAGTCAGAGATGATTTCAAAGGCAGAGCGTCGTTTCCGGTCGGTTTGACAACATGTCTGTGCTACAAATTCGGCCGGGTGTCACTGCAGAAGAAGTGAATTGAAACATACAGTTTTGTTGTTGTTGTTTTGTTTGTTTGGTGGTAGTGGTGATGGTGTTTTCTAAAGCCGGTTGAGGGATGATCATTTCATGAAAGTGCAGCTTAGAAACACTCGCACGTCTTTGGTTAGTCAATTGTTCCTGACGACAAACTGAATCATCAGACACAGACATGTAGTAGGATTCCTGAGTTTATTATGACTCAGAAAAATCGGCGAGTGTAACTGAACCATTACTCAACATAACAACAAGGGAAGTAACTCTCGAACCCTAGCAACCAACAAGGAAGATAATTATAAAAAAAAAACTCCAGGGAGATCGATGAGATAGTCACTACACGTCACGGATCCTGTGATATCTGGAGCTGCATATCAGCTTCACAAATAACGCCATTAAATGATGTAATAATGCCATCTGAAGTCATTCAGGCGTTTTTCTCACACACAAATCCGTCGAGCTTGTCATCACACGGGACATCTGTCAGAGTGAAGTTCCTTTGTCCGTCCAGAGCTTTACAACCGCCCCCTGGTGTCTGCACCGTGTACTTCATCATGGCGTTCGATGCTTTGAAACATAAACAAAAGTTAACAGTTTTCAAATTGGTCTGAGCTGATTTGATGGTGTCCAAGATTGCACCACGTGTAGTAGTTACCTATTTGCAGTTATAGCTCTGAGAAACCAGAAGGCGAAACGTTAAGTGAATAGCGAGGAGTCGGTTACCGGGTTGCTGTCACTCACTCAAGGCAGGTCAGAGCTGGCTAAAAAAAAAAAAAAAAAAACCCAGCAAACAAGCATGAAAGGTGTGGGGGGGGGGGAGGGGGGAGGGGGGCGGTGAGGATACGAACTCACGACCCGAGCATTGGAAGTCCAACGCTCTACAGTACTGCTCGGCTATCCCGGCTCTACGTGTAAACATGACGTGTGGTTGTTCTATTTATAGCCGAGTGCCGGCGGCAGCAGGCAATTCAAACAAAAGTAGGTTAGGTTGTTTCAACGCCTGAATTTTTTTTTTTCAGTATAAATAACCTAGCGTTATTAAAAAAGAAAAAAAAAAAAAAAAAGATTGCACTGTCTAATGGAATGGCCGGGTCATTCGCAAACAAATGTGGCATCGTCCTTGTCACAGCGCTTAAAATCGTCCACCTTTTGGCGGCTTTCCACCTTGGCTAAACTGAGAATATAAAACTCCTATCCCCCCTCCCCCACCACTAAGAGTGTGTTTTTTCCTCTGGTCTGAAGCACTTAAAAAGCGCACCAAATTGCACAGAATTTAGATGAAAAAAAAAATTTCCTTTAAAAAAAAACCGTATTTCCTCCCCTGAAGCATGTAAAACTGATAAGAATGCACCAAATTCCACAGATTTCAGTCTTTTGTTCTTTTTCTTTTTTTTCTCTCTTTTTTTTTTTTTTTTTTTTTTTGGGGGGGGGGGGGGTCTTTCTCTTTAAAATTCGTAAGGAGGCGGGAAGGGGGTGTGGGGGGGGGGGGGGGTGCCTCGGGACACCCCTATCGTGCCGTGTCTGCGTTTCAGATGTGCGTTTATGGCTCTCAAGGGGCGGTCGGTGGTCTAGTGGTTAAGAGACTTGCCACCAATGCGAGAGGTCAGGGGTTCGAGCCCCACTCGGGACAAAGAAGTTTTCCTTCTCGTATGTGGCACCGTTCATTCGGGCCGATCGTCGGGGGTTCTCAGTCTCCGGGTACTCCGGCTTCCGCCCCCCTCTGCTTTGGAAATGTTCAGCCCACCAAATTTGAAAAATAAACGCCATTCTAAATTCCGAAATTTAAATAGCTGAGCTGACCCTTCGCACCACGTGATCGTAATGTGTTTATGTCCAGTGTGTGAGAGAATGCGTGTGATTCACGTGAGCGTGCGTGTTGGGTTCAGTTCGCGGCGCTTTGAGCCGATTCGTGATCAGTTATCGGCTTCGTCACTAAATTCCACACAACCTTCCTCCTTTTGGGACCATGGGCCTTGTTTCATGCCCTGCTCAAATGACGTCAGTTTGCACCTACAGTCTTCACGAAAAGTTAAGGACCAGTCAACATAATGGGTGACAGTTTCAATAAATCAGAAAAAAAATAAACGAATAAGATTTTTCCCGTAAAATTCGGTAGCAAAGTTAAGCGATAGTTAGTGAACATGGCGACCACTGTGTGGATGGCACGTGCGCGTCACACAGCATGCTTGGCGCGTTTGAAAATCTGCAATTTCGGCAAAACTACACCGAGTTTCAGTGTTCAGTGAGCGATACCTGGGGCTTTCTGCACGGCAAAAATGAGATGCAGGTCAAAGAATGCATCCCTGGTTATGAACTGTGCTCATTTGTTTGCCTACATAAGCCGCCGTCAGTCAGCGATGTTCAGCACTACACCAGCATGCCACCACGACGAAAGTTGAATGATATTTGCACGTGGTCCTTAACTTTTTGTGAAGGCTGTAGTTACTTGAATCCTGCTACTCACTTGATGTCAGTTTGCACCTACTAGTAGTTACTTGAATCCTGCTACTCACTTGATGTCAGTTTGCACCTACTAGTAGTTACTTGAATCCTGCTACTCACTTGATGTCAGTTTGCACCTACTAGTAGTTACTTGAATCATGCTACTCACTTGATGTCAGTTTGCACCTACTAGTAGTTACTTGAATCCTGCTACTCACTTGATGTCAGTTTGCACCTACTAGTAGTTACTTGAATCATGCTACTCACTTGATGTCAGTTTGCACCTACTAGTAGTTACTTGAATCCTGCTACTCACTTGATGTCAGTTTGCACCTACTAGTAGTTACTTGAATCATGCTACTCACTTGATGTCAGTTTGCACCTACTAGTAGTTACTTGAATCCTGCTACTCACTTGATGTCAGTTTGCACCTACTAGTAGTTACTTGAATCCTGCTACTCACTTGATGTCAGTTTGCACCTACTAGTAGTTACTTGAATCCTGCTACTCACTTGATGTCAGTTTGCACCTACTAGTAGTTACTTGAATCCTGCTACTCACTTGATGTCAGTTTGCACCTACTAGTAGTTACTTGAATCCTGCTACTCACTTGATGTCAGTTTGCACCTACTAGTAGTTACTTGAATCATGCTACTTACTTTCAGCCTTCCGCTCACAGATGAAGGGGTACGCCCCGGCTGGATACTGGTAAACCGAGTAGTGCCAATCCCCTCGCCACTTGTAGCTGCGCGAGCTGTTGTGCCACACGAGAACTAAAGTCGGGTAGTATGTCTGATAATACGCAGAGGTGCCAGGCCACCAGTTGGTGAAGTTGAACGGGGTTCTCGGCTTGCCCGCCCACGTCTTCTGTCTCGGCATCCCTCCCGTGCGCCATTTCTGTGGTCATAGACACTGTTGGTGCATCCCTGTTACAAGGGGGCCGCGCTTCTCTAGCCCCTGCGACGGCTGACGCCCAAATCGGGCTAACCGAGACCGGGCTGAGCTTAGTAATGCCTAAGACTAGTGAAGGAGTCCCCCCGACCCCCCCCCCCCCCCACCCCCGTCCACACACAGACTCATGCCTGCGTTTTTCGTGGCAGCTTTGTGCTCTGACACGAAAAGTGTGTGCTTGTTGTTGAGGCAAGGGAGACAACTCATGCAGGCAATAATCTCTAAACAGGCTGAAAATGTACTGTGCTGGTGATTTTCGGAATGCGACAGTTTTCAGCGCTTCTGTGCACACTGTCAAACAACACGAGGACCTCAAAGTTGCTCGCAACTGTCGACTTTCCTTGTCATCGAGTATTTTTTTTTTCCTTCTTAGGCATTACTAAGCTCAGCCCGGTCTCGGTTAGCCCGACTGATTTAGGCGTCGTCGCAGGGGCTAGAGAAGCGCGGCCCCTGGAACCGGAATGCTGTTGGTGAAACCCCGCAAATCTGTTTTGTCTCAACTTACGAGCCCTCCGTGGATTCCATCGACTTCAAACTTCACACTTCCATCCGCAGTTACTAAATGCTGCCCCGGCTTACACGTGGATAGTTTTCGCACTATCCTATCGACTATCGAGCGTTAATGCGTTCCGATAGTCATCCGCTCGTCTGTCCATCCCTGCGGACAGACCCCTATCCGCTATATATCCGCGATAGAACTGGCTTCTAAATTTCTATCCACTGGTCGCTAGTCTAGCATTCAGCGACCAATCAACAGTAGGGTGGTCACGTAAGTCGTGACGTATTCAAGATGGCCGACTGTGCCCGCACAGCAAGGTTTATCGAGCTAGTGAGAGAAAATCCAAGCATAGGGGATACGAGGGACGAAACTACACGGTTCGTCTTCTTCGGCAAGAATAGTAACAGCGGCCGCAATCACTTCCAAATCTTCTTCTGAATCATCTAAATCGTAGTCCGCCATGGGAGCCACCATTTTGTCTTCAAGGGAGAGTAGTCTCGCGTGACTTTCCATATATGGTAAACGCGTACTACAGGGCTATCGCTCAACTATCGACGTGTACAGCAAGGGACCCTCAGGCATCATAGTCACCCCTAAAATGCTTCAATCTAGAAACAATTACTACCATGAACAGACCATTCAAAGGCACGCATCTGACAGGGGTTTAAAAAAAAAAAAAAGTCTCCTTTCCGCTCGGGCCTCATTGGAGTAATGCACGTCTACTTTCTCTTTATACCAGAGAAGCAGTTCACACAAATCCACTTGCCTCATTTGTATCCGACCTCTGTTCAAAAGTCCCAGCTCCACTGGCAGCTTGCCTCTTTTTGTGACCGCCTGGCATGCACATTGACCTACATAACACAAAAATCACGAAAATCACTAGCACACTCGCCAAACAGGGTACCTCAAATGAACACCAAACATGAGCCCACGCTCAGTTTGTGTCCTTTAGCCTGTGCGGAAAGGGGGGAAGGGGAGAGTTCGATCTGCTAGCTAGAACACTTACGGGGACTCCAGAGCAGCACCGCTGGATGTAGGCCTGCAGAAACGCGTCCTCTTCTGCAGTCTGGATCCCGACCGCGCACGCTCCGATCTTACGGCACTGTTTAAACGTGCCAGCATACTGCTCGCGCCCGCGGGGGAAGAACTGATAACAGCTGTCCCGGAACTTCACCCAGTCCTTGGTGGGGCACACTGCCGGAACAAAGACTTTAAAAGTTTGTCTGTCTGTCTGAACGCCTGCCTGTCTGTCTGTCTGAATGCCTGCCTGTCTGTCTGTCTGTCTGTCTTGTCCGTTTGTCTTGTCGGTTTTTTTTTTCTGGGCTTGTCAGGTCTTGCCTTTCATGTCTTTCCAGTCTTTTTTGTCTGCCCCGTCTAATGGTTCAACTAGACTTGAGATGGGAAGGTCACAAGTTCAAATCCCGATCGGTTCAAAATTTATATATCACTCTCCACAGTGACCGAAGTTTTTAAAATCACCTTGTTTGTTGTCGTTGTTGTTGTGTGACCCTCAAAATGAAAGCAATTCAATAAAACAACACATTTAAACACAGAAGAGTGCAAACAACAAACGTCTGACCATAGTCATGTATCAGGGTATACTGAAGCTGACGGACTTTTTCTTCTGAGTCCAGGTTCACCAGAGTTGCCTCCTCCAGCTGACAGGTGGCGGTAGCTGCTTCCCGTGAAACCTGCCTTGAATGGTGAATCTTGTAACAGACGCTCAGGCCCCTGGCTTTGATGTAACCCTCCTTCACTGGGCACGGGACTTTCAAAACATGAGATTAAGTTATTGTTAGCACACAAAATGGACATCTTCACTGAGGAATACCGGTGACACGTCTGTATAAGGGAAAGAACGCTAAAGGGGAAGAACTCTTGCAAACCTCGGAGCACTCTCTGGGGCACAGAGTCTTTCAGTGGAAAGTACCTCTGTGCACGGTGGGGAAATGGCGCTCAGTGCGCTACCGTGACGGGCCTAAATTGTCTCGGTGCTCTCAAACACAAGATCGCGCACTATGTCATCCTTGACCAGCTTTGAACCCAGAGGGATCCTCAATGGCGCAAGTGATGGCAGGCTGTCTTCAGAGTGAAAGTAGGCGTGTTTCTGAATCAGAGACATACATAACATGTCTCTGTCTGAATGGACAGATCTATTATTACATTCAGTCCTAGAGCACGGGTGTGTATGCTTTTTTAATCGTCTCTTATTCCACCACAAGGCAGGTACGTGATCGTCTGCACCGTGCAATAATACTTGTCTGTAGAGTGCAGCACCTTGGCCTGTCAGAGTGCAACCCCCTTGCCGCTTACTCATATCCTGTTGGATCAGTGTACCACGTAAACAGTGCCATCAAAGCACAACAATAATTGTCCGCTGGCAAAGATTTTGCCCAAACCAAAAGTGGTCGGATATTCAAGACTTCGTTTCAAATAGAATCATATGACACACAAGTCTTCGCTTTTCTAAAAAAAATTCGCCATTTTTGAAAATGGCGCTGGCTGTAAGCAGTCACGTTTTCACGCCCCGCCGAAAAGGGACTGCACTCTGGAGTCTAACCCCGGAGCACCCTCTGGGGCACAGAGTCTTTCAGGGGAAAGTACCTCTGTGCACGGTGGGGAAATGGCGCTCACTGCGCTACCGTGACGGGCCTAAATTGTCTCGGTGCTCTCAAACACAAGGTCGCGTACTATGTCATCCTTGACCAGCTTTGAACCCAGAGGGATCCTCAATGGCGCAAATGATGGCAGGCTGTCTTCAGAGTGAAAGTAGGCGTGTTTCTGAATCAGAGACATACATAACATGTCTCTGTCTGAATGGACAGATCTATTATTACATTCAGTCCTAGAGCACGGGTGTGTATGCTTTTGTAATTGTCTCTTATTCCACCACAAGGCAGGTACGTGATCGTCTGCACCGTGCAATGATATTTGCCTGTAGAGTGCAACACCTTAGCCTGTCAGAGTGCAACCCCCTTGCCGTTTACTTACATCCTGTTGGATCAGTGTACCACGTAAACAGTGCCATCAAAGTGCAACAATAATTGTCCGCTGGCAAAGATTTTGCCCAAACCAAAAGTGGTCGAATATTCAAGACTTGGATCGTTTCAAATCGATTCATATGACACACAAGTCTTCGCTTTTCTAAAAAAAAATTCGCCATTTTTGAAAATGGCGCTGGCTGTAAGCAGTCACATTTTCACGACTCGCCGAAAAGGGACTGCACTCTGGAGTCTAACCAAAGATCTTGGAAAGTCTAACCCCGGAGTGTGACAATTTGTGTGCAGCTTTCCGGCCGCTAGGTTCCTGTGCTCATTGTCATTGCTATGGCTATCTCACTGCTTTTCACCTACGCATGCATCACTAAATTCCACTTAGTGCTAAGAACCCGCATTCACCTTTCATCAATATGAATAATAACGTTCTCTGATCGGTGTATGATATGTGTACAAATTACTCATCTTCATTTTCAACTACTTCTATAGAAATTCTCTATAGATGTTGCTTGTGTATGTGTGATGTGGTACGATGTGTGTGTGTGTGTGTGTGTGTGTGTGTGTGTGTGTGTGTGTGTGTGTGTGTGTGTGTGTGTGTGTGTGTGTCTGGGCTGAAAATTAAAACTATCAGGAACCGGAAAAAAAGCCAAACCTTCCGAATCCTCGATCATGTCTCGTATTACGTTCTGCATCGTGTGAACGCTCTCCTGCAGTGATGTCACTCTTTTCGTCATTGACTTCATTTCCTGTTTCACATCCGTCCTCTCTGCATCACCGCTGGTTTCTGTACCCAAAAGGTATCAATTTACTTTCCTGATTTCATTTCTGGGACAGACAAGTTAGCAATGATAAAACAGCCGGCTTTCGTAGTGTAGTGGTTAGGATGCTCTGGTGCGTGCGACAGTATTTCTGTTTACCACGCCACCGGCCACAGCCTACTCTTCTTCGAAAGATGAACGTGGGATTTTTAGCGTGCACACTTGATGTATGTGCGTGCGTGTGTACACGAAGGCGAGACAGGCACCGCAAACGAGTCTGCACATGGATTTGACTCGATATGGGAAGGAAAAATCCCACCATATTCCTGCCCACCGGGGGCTCGAACCCGTCAGCTCAGGATCCGAAGTCGGATGCCTTAACCACTAGACCAAATCCCCTGTCGTAGGTCAGTGAGTGAGTGGGCACGGTGAGTGTGTGAGTGGATGAGAGATTACACGGAGGAGTGAGTGACTGGCTGACTGAGTAGGTCAGTGAGTGAGTGAGTAAGGTGAGTGTGTGAGTGGATGAGACTAGATGACACGGAGGAGTGAGTGACTGGCTGACTGAGTAGGTCAGTGAGTGAGTGAGTAAGGTGAGTGTGTGAGTGGATGAGAGATTACACGGAGGAGTGAGTGACTGGCTGACTGAGTAGGTCAGTGAGGAAGTGAGTAAGGTGAGTGTGTGAGTGGATGAGAGATTACACGGAGGAGTGAGTGACTGGCTGACTGAGTAGGTCAGTGAGGAAGTGAGTAAGGTGAGTGTGTGAGTGGATGAGAGATTACACGGAGGAGTGAGTGACTGGCTGACTGAGTAGGTCAGTGAGGAAGTGAGTAAGGTGAGTGCGTGAGTGGATGAGAGATTACACGGAGGAGTGAGTGACTGGCTGACTGAGTAGGTCAGTGAGTGAGTGAGTAAGGTGAGTGTGTGAGTGGATGAGAGATTACACGGAGGAGTGAGTGACTGGCTGACTGAGTAGGTCAGTGAGGAAGTGAGTAAGGTGAGTGTGTGAGTGGATGAGAGATTACACGGAGGAGTGAGTGACTGGCTGACTGAGTAGGTCAGTGAGGAAGTGAGTAAGGTGAGTGTGTGAGTGGATGAGAGATTACACGGAGGAGTGAGTGACTGGCTGACTGAGTAGGTCAGTGAGGAAGTGAGTAAGGTGAGTGTGTGAGTGGATGAGAGATTACACGGAGGAGTGAGTGACTGGCTGACTGAGTAGGTCAGTGAGGAAGTGAGCACGGTGAGTGTGTGAGTGGATGAGACTAGATGACACGGAGGAGTGAGTGGCTGGGTGGGTGTTTGGGGGTTTAAGCTTAACGTCCTTTTCCACCACATAGGGTGATATCAAAGACGGGGCAACGATGAAAAAGCCAGCACAAATATTTGGCCCCAGTCGGGATCGAACTCACGACCCGAGCATTAGAAGCCCAACGCTCTACCATTCGACCACCCCGGCTCTCCGGAGGAGTGAGTGACTGGCTGACTGAGTAGGTCAGTGAGTGAGCGAGCAAAGTGATTGAGTGAGTGAGTGGATGAGAAATTACATGGAAGAGTGAGTGGTTGGCTGGCCGAATAGCTCAGTGAGTGAGTGAGTAAGGTGGTTGAGTGAGTGGGTGAGACATTACAGGGAGGAGTGAGTGAAGAGCAGGTCAGTTAGTGAGTGGGTAAGGTGGGTGAGTGAGTGGATGAGAAATTACATGGAAGAGTGAGTGGCTGGCTGACGCAGTAGCTCAGTGAGTGAGTGAGCACGGTGTGTGAGTGAGTGGATGAGAGACTGCATGGGAGAATGCGTGACTGACTGGCTGACTGAGTAGCTCAATGCGTGAGTGAGCAAGCGAGTGGCTGCTTGAGTGAGCGAGGCAAACTGTACGTGAAGCCTTACGAGGCAGACAAATCAGGACCAGCATGAAGAGAGACACAGGTGCAAGGTTCATTGTAGACCCCGTTCCTGACAGTCCCCTCCTCACCTTGCACAGAAACCTAGTAACAAAAGGGATAAGGTCTCAATGCGTTTGTCAAGCGTACACACTTTTGTTTCTATCTATTTATGATGACCACCACACTGAGGTACAGCCATAATTCACGTGTGGTTGTCATGGGTACAATGTTATACCACGTGTGGTGAATTATGGATTTTAAACCATGACTTGTAATAGTGGTAGAGTGGTATAAGTAGATATATAGAAATAGATATATATATATAGTTAAGTCGCTATTCTCTCATCAGCCTTACCTGTTTTTCCTCCGGCAGCTTGGCGTCGGCATGAAACTGACAGTTTGGAAAACAGAGGTACTGGTGTTGACTCGTTCTCTCATCACATGACGTCAAATTCGCGATAAGTTTACACAGACGTATAGATCTATACGTCGATGTAAATTTATCATACTGCGTCATCATTTTTTTTCCGACAAAAAGTAGCGTGAAGATAGTAAAATCAAAGACCGTAGATAATTATCTACGGTCTTTGGTAAAATAATATTATTACTGTGCCCTTCACACGATGTACACTAAAAGTGCACTGCACGATTTGATCAATGTAATGACTTATTTAGCCATTCATTCTTTATTTCTGTCAATCTGGGGCGGTCGGTGGTCTAGTGGTTAAGGCACTTGTCACCAATGCGAGAGGTCAGGGGTTCGTGTCCCACTCGGGGCAAAGAATTTTTCCTTCTCGTATGTGGCACCGTTCATTCGGGCCGATCGTCGGGGGTTCTCTCCGGGTACTCCGGCTTCCTCCCCCTCTGCTTTGGAAATGTCCAGTCCACCACATTTGAAAAATAAATGCAATTCTAAATTCCGAAATTTGAATAGCTGAGCTGACCCTTCGCACCACGTGATTGTAATGTGTGTATGTCCAGTGTGTGAGAGAATGCGTGTGATTCACGTGAGCGTGCGTGTTGGGTTCAGTTCGCGGCGCTTTGAGCCGATTCATGAAATTGGGTAAAGCGCCTATACAATACTCATTATTGACCGCCCCGTTAAAGGGGCTGTTGCTACCATTTTTGTGCTTACAGATCGGTATGAGCAGTGACAGCGTTTTTTTTTTTTATGCTGGCGCTGAGCCAAGACAACCGTACTCGATGTCGCAGCGACCACACTATGCACTTCAGTCGTGTAAAAACTGTAAATAAAATTGTAATGTTCGACCGCTCGCGCAAAGAGTAAACAACACTGTATCGCATTAAGAGCTGTACTAATCATTGAGATAGAGTATTTCGAGCGATGTCACGGCGATGGTGTGTGATACCGGTTTTTCCTGGCTACCGGGCTGCTCCTCGGGGGTTTCTCTCCGGGTTATCCGGCTTTCCTCCCCCAGCAAAATTGCAAAATTGTTTTTTTTTAAAAAAAAAGGAAGGATAGGTATTGGGTGGCGCTGCTCCGCGGCGACGCGCTTCCCCCGGGGGAAGCAGCCCGAATTTCTGGAAAGGGACAGTAAAGTAGTAGTAAAAAAAAAAAAAAAAAAAAAGGCGCACTCACGAGCGAAACTGTTCCAAAACATAAGCTGGATTGGCAGAGGTGGAATTCGTCCGTTTAACATTATTGTTGCCTGAATATACCTGATACCATATCGTTAAACCCCCAAACACCCACAAACCCACCCTAATCCCATACTCACGCATAGCCAAACTGCGTACAAAAAAAGCCATTGTAGTCAGTGCTGAACGCAAGCCATGAACGGAAAGATGCATCTTCCACCGCCTACCTCCTTTAGCATGTCTGAGTAGGTTCTCAGTTTCAGACAAAGTCACGTGAACCACACAGCTTCAAAGAACTTTTTCCGCGCGCACACTCATTATCAATTCATACTGCACAGCGACTAGTGTAACAAAAGACACGTTTATCGTTGTCTGGGGAAAAAAAACAAAAAAAAAACACGTGGATTTGATACAGAACATTGGCCCTGTGTCATTTACTGATTTAGTAATCCGCGGGCAGTTCAAGTTAGTCTGTGTCTTTGTTTCGTGGTTTGTTTTGTGAGGTAGTCTGTCTCTGGGTGAGCTGAACGGGAGAATTGTACTGAACGGGACTGGGGAGGGATAACAAAGGGTCGTTCTTCTCTGCTACATGAACTCATCAAAGGTTTAACAGGACAGGCATCAAATATGCCACAAATGGCTGGGCCGTTATTTCTCTGTAACCGAAAACTTGAATAGACAGCTTTATGTTATGTTATGTTATGTTATGTTATGTTATGTCATGTCATGTCATGTCATGTCATGTCATGTTATGTTATGTTATGTTATGTTATGTCATGTTATGTTATGTTATGTTATGGGGAGCCGGCGTGGTCGAATGGTAGGGCGTTGGACTTCTAATGCTCGGGTCGTGAGTTCGTATCCCGGCTGGGGCCAAATGTTTGTGCTGGATTTTTTATCGGTGCCCCGTCTTTGATATCACCCGTATGTGGCGCAAAAGGACGTTAAACCCCCAAACATCCACACACCCTCCTGTTCTGTTCTGTTCTGCTGGTCTCGCTCCAATGAATCTCAGTGGCACGCCATGTCACGAAGTTTATTTCCAAACGTCTACAGGCAGTGGCGTCGAAACCGGGGGAAGGGGGGGGGGGCAGCTGCCCCACCTGTACCCAAGCAGGGGGGGGGGGGGGCAAGAGTATCTTTTTGCTCCCCCCCCCCCCCCTGGAAAATCAGGTGACTATGGCAAGAGGGGGGAAAAGCCATTGTCTTGCCCCCCCCCCTTCCCCTCCCCTCCCCCTCTTCCTCATCCCACCCAACAGAGAACTCAGCTTAGCCGTTGCATGAAATATCAAAACAACTTGGCAGAAAGTCGTCTGATAATGACTTTGCCCCCCCTCTTCCCCCCCCCCCCCCCCCCCGCTTTTCACTTTCTTTGGGCAACGTCCTTCCTTTCAGTGGCTCCCTGGTCCGTAAAGGTTTTTGTCTGTGCAGCATCCCCCCCCCCCCCCCTCGCTTTTCACTTTCTCCGGGCAACGTCCTTCCTTTCACTGGCTCTGGCCTTTCCCCCCTCTGAGATTCTGCCCCCCCCCCCCTCCCCCCAACATCTTCCGGCGCCCCTGTCTACAGGTGTGTGAAGGAATATACACAAACAAAATGGCCACATGCCTAGTAGTCAGCATACAGTCATACACTGACGTAGTTGCCACTTCTATAGTACGCCAAATGCACACAACCAAAATTCAGGGGTCATCGAGAGTTTTGAAAGTACATTTAAGAAATAACGCTGGTTTCTGAAGGAAGCCAAAACCCGTTTGCAGACGGCAAAGAATGATGACGTTTTCAGCCCCCCCCCCCCCACCCCCAAAGACGAAACGAAACAAAACTCAGTTGCACTGAGGCTTCTAAAGTCTGACTGTTTACAATCAGCTGATGAGCTAATGTTGAACTAGGGCGAGGCGTTCAGGTGTTTTTCGCACACGAATCCGTCCAGGTGATCCTCGCAATTGACGTCAGTCAGAGTGAAATCCCCTTGTCCGTCCAGAGCTTGACAACCGCCCCCTGGTGTCCGCACCGTGTATTTCATCATGGCGTGCGATGCTGTGAGCAAAACCGAAACGATTGTTATGGGGTCTGACACAACGAACGTTGGTGTATATATTTTAAGATAAAAGCTGCCAGGGCACCTTAAAGGTCTGCAATCTCAGCAAAAAGCCGCATACATTGTGTGTGTGTGTGTGTGTGTGTGTGTGTGTGTGTGTGTGTGTGTGTGTGTGTGTGTGTGTGTGTGTGTTTGTTTGTTTGTTTCAAAAACTGTGACTGTACATGAGGCAACTCTGTCACAGTTGCAGAGTTGTCAGCGCTTCGGAGACCCTCATAAAACCAGAGCGTGAGTTTGCGGTGACTTTATTGTGATTTTGATCTGTGAGCGAGACACATCGCTACAGCGTCTAGCGGGTGTTGTGTGCTGCACGAGAAGACTAGCCACAGCGATCTTTCTCGCTCAGTGTCAAAACGCAAACTGGGCTGTGAAATCAGGCTGCCCTTGGCTTTTAGAGGGGGTTTGGAGACGCTGAGAGCTCTGTAACTGCGACAGAGTTGACTGTGCATTTTGCCCAGTCGGTTAGTTTTTTTGTTTTTGTTTTTAAATTAACACAGTGTTTGCGACTTTTGAGATTGCAGACCTATAAGCTGAGCAACTGTCAGAATGTGGGAAAAGCGGTGTACCCATTGCGTGAGTGAGCTCTTTTCTCTTTCAAATTTGATGTCTATTCAACACAAGGATACACCGCGTGACGAAGAGAACGAAATACATGAGAAGAAGGCATTTATCATAGGTGAAAATAGCAGTTTTCTGCAGGGGGGAAAAAAACACGGTTTCTTTCAACAATCCTGTTTTTCAGTTGTTGTTGTTTGTTTGTTTGTTGTTATTGTTATTTTTGTTTTTGTTCTGTTTGGTTTGTTGTTGTTGTTGTTGTTTTTGTTGTTGTTTTCCGGGGTGTTTTGGTTAGGGTTTTTGTAGTTGTTTTTCGTTTTTTGTTGTTGTTTTGTGTTATTTGTTGTTGATTGTTTTTTTGGGTTCTTTTTGGTTGTTTTTTGGTTTGTTTTGTTTAGTTTAGTTTTGTTTATTGTGTTGTTGTTGTTGTTGTTGTTGTTGTTTTGGGGTGTAGGGTGTTGTTGTTGTTGTCGTTTAAGAGAAAAAATGGCAATCTTCTGCAGGGAAAAAAAAAGGTTTTCTGCAGAAAAATTTACAATCCTGAAAAACGAGAGTCCCTTTTTTCCCCGGAAAAAAACAGGGACATGACAAGATAGCAGTTTTTCTGCAGAAAACTGCCCCCCTCCCCCCCCCCCCCTGTGCCGAAAATCTGTTTTTCCTTCGTCACCGATGTACCTCGGTTGGTTGGTTGGTTGGTTGGTTGGTTAGCTGAGGTTTATCGTCCACGCCACAACGAGGTGATTGGAGACGGCCCTTAGGGGCAGGTTATGGGGGATGAGGATAGCTACCGTAACTGAACAGTCCAGCTGAACACTTACTCAATCCAGTCAGACTGCCAGGTCGGCCACATTTTTTATATATCCTTGTCTGTAATGGACAAGTTACACAAACAGATCCAGTTCACTAGGCAAACGTGAAAAAGGCCTGTACAAATGTATGGCCCGGTCGGGAACCGAACCCGGGACCTTGCGATCTCAAATTCCGTTGCCCACCGACTCCTCCGATATTTACCTTGAGCCTTCCGTTCACAGATGTAGGGGTATGCCCCGCCTGGCCACTGGTATGCTGAGTAAGCCCATTCTCCTTTCCACTTGTAGGTGAGGGATGCGTTGTGCCACACGAGGATCAAGGTGGGGTAGTAGGTCTGGCGTGTGTAGCCGGGCCACCAGTTGGTGAAGTTGAACGGGGTTTGCGGGTCGCCCACCCATATCTGGTCTCGCGGTCTCGCTCCTGTGCGCCATATCTAATAATAATGATAATAATAATAATGATAACTTAAAGCCCAGCTGTCCCGGTCAAAAAAAGTTCAAAATACGCCCAAAACGACCATCTCATCAGATTCAGCCGGGTCTCAGCTTTCAATAAAATACCTATCAATGATAAGTGTTTACGGGCAAAAGCATGCCGTTATTTTTTTTTAATTAATTTTTTGTTGTTTTTCGTTTCAGTCCATTGGTTTTTAGTAGAAACAAAGTATCCCATCCGGGGGACTGCCTTTATCCCATCCGGGGATTTGGGGGAATATCATCATAATTTCCGTTTTTCCGTCCGCCTTAAAATGAACACACACTCACTCACCCAGAAACACACACAACATTCCTCCACACATATATTTAACTACAAACACATAATGTCACACACATAATGTCACACACATAATGTCACACACACACACACACACACACACACACACACACACACACACGCGCGCGCGCGCGCGCGCGCACAAGATGATGTATCAACAGTTATTGGTTGCGGGCTGTGGAGAGGTGGGTTTTCAGATTTGTTTTGAAGGATGGTTTTGTGTCTGTACATCTGTTTGTTGCTGGGAGGTCATTCCAACATGTCGGACTCAGGTATGAATAACTACGCTGACCAAAGGTCTTTGTTTTGACATGAGGGACACGGAGTTTCCGAGTGTCAGCAGCAGAACGAAGTTGTCTAGATGGAGTGTAAAGCTGAAGCAAAGAAGACAGATATGGTGAACAGGGGGAGGTGACACAGTTGTACGTCAGGGATGAAATCTTATATCGAATTCTAGAGGACACAGGCGACCAGTGCAGGGTGCGGAGAAGGGGTGTGACGTGGTCTGATTTCTTTGCTGTGAGAAGTAAGCGAGCGGCAGCATTCTGAACCTTTTGGAGTTTGTTCAGTCCTGAGGAACTGAGGGCAGACAGCCAGGAGGGTATTGCAGCAGTCTTCCTCTTCTTCCTCTTGGCGGTCGCTGGGGTAGCGGGTTGCGTAGCGCCGTGATCTGTTAGGAGGCGCTTTTCGCTCAGTGCTGCCGACTTCAACCTCCTGGCTTTCTTTCAGGGTTACCCCACCCTTAGCTCATGGCCCATAGATCCTACCCTGAGAGTACAGGAGGGATTGTTTAACCAGGGAGTCCCACCCTGAGGCTAAAGCTTATCGCGCGGCTCTTACTCGCATGACGTACCCGTCGGGTTGGGCACATGGGGTATTTTCACTGGGAGTGACAATGCCACCTGCCACCCCGCCCTGTCCTGGTAGGTACGTCGCCAGTTGGTCCGGGGCTGCTTATTCGACTGGGCAAGGCTGACGTATTTCGCAGTTAACCCTTATATCTACGGGCCGTCCCTTTATCCGCCACCCGGGGACCCGCTGGGTTTGGGATTTGCATTTGGTAGGGCAAGAGGATGCAAGCTGCTAGTGAAGCTGGGACTTTTTGTGCACAAGAGAGGCAAAGGTGACGTGGGTGGATGTGCGTAAAGTGGCTTTCTGGCCAAAACAGAACGTAGACCAGCATTACTCCAGTGAGGCTTGAGCGGAAAGGAGACATTTTTTTTTAAACTCCTGTCAGGTGCGTGCCCTTGAATGGTCTGTGCATGGTGTTTTTGTTTCTAGACTGAAGCATTTTTAGGGTTTCAGACTGTGGTACCTGAGGCTAATAGGGACTATATAGGCAATTTGAGGCTTCGTGCTTTAGTATTCTTTGACCAAACAATGAAGGTGAATTTACTAACACGACTCCAGAGCGGATAACACTTACATCTGTAGGTAGGAAAACCTTCACAAACGTTAACTCTCTCTATGCCGTTGTCCCATTTGGGCGACCTCACGTTCACGAGGCTTGGCTGTGGAGTTCTAGTCAGGGAATTGCCGACTTTCTAGTCTTATTCCCAGTCATTTTTGAAGTGCGGATGCTAAATACAGCGCTGGCAAAAATAGGTTGCTACCGGTCAAAGGGAAACAACCGTCTGGGAAAACTCTCAGCATAGAGAGAGTTACTTAAGGCCCTGATTAGGGTTCCAATGCGTGGACACAGCGGAGAGGAGAGAGGCATGCTAAACTAGAACAACACTTACTGGGACTCCAGGGCAGCACTGCTGGAGGTAGGCCTGCAGGAACGTGTCCTCTTCCAAAGTCTCTATCCCGACCCCGTACGCTCGAGCTTCAAGATCCCGACACTCTCTTGCTACACCAGAAGCCTGCCCGAGTCTGTCGGGGAAGAACTGGTAACAACTGTTCCGGAACTGCACCCAGTCCTTGGAGGGGCACACTGCAGTTGGAAAGAAACTGCTTTTAGTGATTGGATAGGTTTTCTGCCTGATGGTGGTGGTGGTGGGGGGGGGGGGGGAGGGCGGTGTGTAGCCAGGTTCGAATACGGGTGGGTGGGTGTATGGGGGTTTAACGTCCTTTTCCTTTTCCATACGGGTGATATCTAAGAGGGGGCAACGATGAAAAAGCCAGCACAAATATTTGGCCCCAGCCGGGATACGAACTCACGACCCGAGCATTACAAGTCGAACGCTCTACCATTCGGCCACCCAATACACAGGTTCCAATGTTGTACATGGATTTGTCCGGCGACCCAGTATTTGGAATACCTGGGCGGTTGACATCCATCTCCTAAACTCCTAAACTTTTATCAGTACATATGTTCGTCCTTTTTTTTTTTCTTTTTTTTTTGCCCCAACTCTTCGCCAGTTCCAGTGGAGTTCCTCCCAGGAAGCAGTTCCTTATGCTTTAAGCTGAGCTTAGTTGCCTCCACGGAGCTGCTTTAGTTACGGTAGGCACATGCTGATTTTACGTAGCATTTCAACAACGCCCCGTGACTTCGACGCCCGTTGAAGGTTTAAACCAAAAGAAACAGGCTACTTTGGAGTCCGACGATCAACACATAGACCCAAACTGGTGTTGACTGGTTCACCCGTTCTTGAGATATTTTTTTCAGAAATACACACAGACAAACACACAGACGTAGGCATCTGATCGCAGTAAGCACCTTTCCCACCTCGTAGGGACGGGCTGAACTCTCACCATAGTTATGCCTCAGGGTATGCTGAAGCTCCTGGACTTTCTCCTCCGAGTCCACGTTGACCAGAGTTGCCTCCTCCAGCAGACAGATGGCGCTGGCTGTTTCCCGTGACACCTTCCTTAACTGGTGAATCTTGTAGCAGAAGTGTAGGCCGCTGGCTTGAATGTAACCCTCTCCCACAGGGCACTTGCCTAGGAGGGCAAAGAACGTTAGTGTGAGCACGCAGAATGGACGTCTTCACAGAAAATAACTGGTGGCATTACATAATGGCTGTGCAGGGCGAACGCAGAAGGGACAGAACTCTGTCCAACACCGGAGTTTCCCCCCGGTGACTCGCTGGATGACTCAGACGCCTGTGGATTAAATCTGTTGTGATTGGAGCTGCCGCCGCCTCAGCACTTGCCCATGCCTGAGCCTTCCCCCAAGAAACTGCAGTAAACTGACTACAAATCTCTCTAGCAAGCTTCGTTGAAGACACGAGCATATTGACGACGATGATCATTGTGATGACGAGGAAGGCGATCATGAGGATGAGCAATGATGACGACGAACGATCATGACGACGACGATGGCGATAATGAGGATGAGGTTGGTAATGGCGACAATGGCGGTAAATGAGGATGATGACAACGACGATGGCGATACCGAGGATGACGACAATGGCGATAATGAGGATGACGGCGGCGGCGATGATGAGGACGAGCATGACGACGACGATGATGATGATGACGACGACAATGGCGATCATGACGATGACGACAATGGCGATAATGAGGATGATATCGACGGCGATGGCGATACTGAAGATGATGACAATGGCGATAATGAGGATTACGACGACAATGGCGATAATGCGGACGAGCGTGATGACGACGGTACTGATGATGACGACGACGGTGGCGATAATGAGGATGATGACGACGACAATGGCGATAATGAGGACGAACATGATGACGACGACGACAATGGCGATAATGAACATGATATTGACGACGATGGCGATACTGAAGATGACAATGGCGATAATGAGCTGAGGACGAGCATGATGACGACGATGATGATGATGACGACGACGATGACGATAATAAGGATGAGCATGCTGACGTCGACGATCATAAAAAGTAAATGAGAAGGTAATGAAAACGACAGCGACGACAACGATCAAGATTTAAAAAAAGTGAGACCTGCTCTCATCCTGTAGTAGCGGAACCCGTTGCCCGGCAACCCCAAGGCGGGAACAATGAAGTTGACAGGGGACAGAACACACCGTCCCTCGCTCTCCGCGTAGAAGAAAGACGCGCAGGTGGTCGCGGTGGCGCAGTGGTAGGCGCATTCCTCTCGATCGGCCACGCCGGTCATGAAGTAGGTGAAGTCAGTCACGACCACGTCATCAAACGTGACGTCTTGACTCCATATCTTCATTTTGGACCTTGGTGGATTGGTCATCGGTGAGCATGGAGAACAAATATAGCCCTTGACCCTAAGTGCGTACAGCCTCCCCCTCCCCCCCCCCCCCCTCCCGAGGCTAGAGCTAAAGTCAAAACAAGGTCAACACTTCTCGAATACTCGTGATAGCAATAGAAAGTTCTGGATCACGGGAAACAGATTTACATTACTAAAAGTCTAAAACACAATATGAACTAAACGTAGCGACTTCTCTGCCGCACTCAATCTTCAAAAGAACAATACAGCTGTTATCTTTCAGCATACAAACAAAACACAAACAAAAGACACAGCCATGCTCGTAACACGTTTTGGGTTTTTATTTTGTGTGATTCTCTTCATGAAAATCCATATTAATAATAATAATAATAATAATAATAAAATGGGTACTTAAAAGACGCCCTCCCTCTCGCGGGAGCTCAGGGCGCCTTACAAAGAACACACACTCACTCACCCAGAAACACACACGACATGCCTCCACACATACATTTAACTAAAAACACATGATGTGCAGCATCATACACGGGCTGCCCCTGGCTTACACACACACACACACACACACACACACACACACACACACACACACACACACACACACACACACACACACACACACACACACACACACACACACACACGACCAGCAAAATGAAGATGTGGCAACAGTTATTGGTTGAAGGCTCTGAAGAGGTGGGTTTTCAAATTTGTTTTGAAAGATAGTTTTGTGTCTGCATATATCTGATCGAGACTGGGAGATCATTCCCGCAACAAGTCGGACCCTGGTATGAATAACTACGCTGACCAAAGGGACACGGAGTTTCCGAGTGTCAGCAGCAGAACGAAGTAAGAACTGTAACTGCACTGATTGTCAAACGTCACTTCTTCTCTGAAAGTAATAATATTAAATACAGATGAATATACCGCATAATTTTACCACATAATTATCATACTCACGCATGGCTAAACTGTGTACCGAAAGCCAATACAGCCAGCGAAGTCCAGAAGGCAAGCATCAAAGAGGCAAGCATCATCCAGATGTGTGTAATCGCTTCCACCGCAACACTCCCTCTCTCTCTCTCTCTCTCTCTCTCTGAGTGTGGTCGGAGGTGCAGACACCGTCACGTGACCCACACAGCTTCAAAAGGGAGGACATTTTTGTCTTTGCCCAATGGCGCGCGCACACTCATTATCAATTCAAACTGTGACGAGTGTAAGAATAGACGCGTTTGCTGTTTTGTGGGACAAAAGTGAGTCTACATACCGCACGGCGGTTAAACAAAATGGGCGGGCGTTATTCCGATGCCCCTCCGCGTAAAAATCAGAGAACGCTCATTTGACGCTTTTCCACGCCATAGCACGGCGTATGTTGTGAGGTGAGGTGCTATGTATGAAATTTTTTTTCTATTAATTTAAATTTTACTGACTCCCGTCCAGTGACCCATCTTAACTGCCCTCAAGGGATAAAGCAAGTATTTTGAATTGAATTGAATCAGTTCCAAATTCAAAACTTATCTGCACCGGAAGTACACATAGGGATTTCCGGTTGTCGGTTAGGAAGCATTGACCGTTAAGCAACCAGAGGAGGAATTGTATACTACGTCGTAACACGTTCCTGCAATAGACGACTCCACTCTTGTCAATCAAAAGGGACGAGCCCCCAGAATTCGGCCAATCGCAAGCCGTGGCATAATGAGCACAATACATGACATGGTCTTGCAAACATGCAGCAAATGTAGTTTGATATGAATGAAAACGTGGACAGAGCGCAGTAAGTTCGTTGACGTCTAAGAACATTACGTCAGTCTCTTTCATCTTGAAATCGTCTGTGTTTTGCCAATACACGGCAGAGGAAAGGGGCGGGGCTTTGGCCTTGGGACTGGCCGAGTGGAGTCGTCTATCGAAAGGCGTGTATATGATAATATTTCAAAGTAACGGCTTTAGCTGAGTGTTTACTTACTTACTTACTTACTTACTCAGGCCCGTCACCCCTACAACAGTCCGCCAGAGTCCTCTGTTCTGGGCCATTGTCTCTAGCTGTCTCCAGCTGTATCCCATCTTCCTGGCTCCGCATGTAGAAGTCGAGGTTAGGGATTATAGCCCCGAGTTAGATTCTAACCTCGAACTAAACTAGCTATATGGTTTTTTTTGTGGTTTTTTTGTGTGTGTGTTTTTTTGTTGTTGTTTTTTTTTTTTTTTGGGGGGGGGGGGGGTAAATCAGGAAGTTGTTCCATTCCACCTTGGTGCCTAAGCCGTCATAGAAGGAGTTTTCTTTCTTCGCCTCCTTTTTTATTTAATTTTGTTTTGGGGTTTCTTTTGTCCTAGTCTGGGTTAGGCCAGTAGCCCTGGGTTAAAATAACCTCGAGTTCTACATACGGGCCCAGTTGTATCCCATCTTTCTGGTGTCTGTCTCGAGATCGCGTCGCCAGGTGTTCCTCGGTCGTCCTCTCTTTCGCTTGCCCTGTGGGTTCCATGTTAGGGCCTGCCTGGTGGTGCTGGATGCTGGCTTCCTGAGTGTGTGACCCCCATCTTCTTCTCCGGATCTCGTTTTCGGCTGGCAGCTGGTGTGTTCTCTGCCACAGGTCTATGTTGCTGAAGGTGTCTGGCCAGCGGTTTGTTAGCTGACAGTACTCGTCGTCAAAAACTTCTGAAGTGGCAGGGCACCGGAAGAACGCCCGCCCATTTTGTTTAACCCCCTTGTACGTGGTGCAATGGATTTCAACGGACCGTAGGCCTTTTTTTTCAGATGACGGTAAACGGTTTTACACAAACAGCGACAGTTAATGATTTAGTGATCACCAGGCAATTTGGTTTGTGTATTTTTGTTAATGGTTTGTTTTGCTTTTTCAGGTTTTCTCTCTTAGAGTGAGTGGAGAAAGAGTTACATGGTGGGACTGGAGGAGGGGCAACAGAGGGCGCCATTCTTCTCTGCATCATGAACTCATCAGTCAAAAGTTTAACGAGGCAGGCATCAACTATTCCACGAGCTCCAGTTACATCTATTTTCTGTAAGTGGAGATCAGAATAGAAGACTGGAAACAGAAGCTTCACTGTGACAACCACCCGAGCACGCCCTCTGTCGGGCAAATCCCTAACGACATCTCGGCCTGTTTTCTATGGCGGGCGTGTTGCGAGGACACATTTTGCTAATAACTGCATTGTGTAGTGACTTCTCGAGCGTTGATTGTTGTACTGTCGCTTGGCAAATCTGTGCACGTATGCCACGGTCACGGTGACATCTTGTGGTATAAGTCAGGACGATGCGGTTGATTTATCACAAGGCGCCAGTGTATTAGTGTGCAAGAGGGAGAGAGAGAAAGAGAGACAGAGAGAGATTCCGCAGCTGAAGCTTTCGATAAATGCTGTTTCAAGTGTCATGGTCACGGACTAATCCGCATTACTCCAATACATCCTTTGTACATAATGTCAAGATGCCATCCATGGCCAGTCATCAGCCAACTGACCGCCGGTACATTTGTCTCGCTCCAATACTTCCGATGAATTTCACAATATTAACAAGACCAAGAAGAATAGAAACGACAGACCAAAGAGGGAAAGGACGAGAGAGAGAGAGAGAGAGAGAGAGACTCTAGACTCATATTTTTATTGTTATTTTTGGTAATGTCTGTTGTTAATTCTTGTTGTTAATGTTTGTTGGTTGGTGAATAGGATTGGATTGTTTTTTGTTGTTGTTGTGTTTTTTTTCGGGCGGGAGGGGGAGGGGGAGAGGAGTTATCGGTTTGTTGGGTGTTGTTTTGATGCTTCTTGATTCTGTTGTTGATTTTGGTGATGGTGGTGGTGGTTTGGGTGTTGGTGTTATTTTTCTTATTGTTTTGTTTTGTTTGTATTGTTTTTTTTTTGTTTTGTTTTTGTACAGTGTATCTGTTTGTTTGTTTGTATGTTTTTTTTTTTGTTTGTTTCTTTGTTTGTTTGTTGGGTTTTGTTGGGTTTTTTGTTTTCGAGATTTTTTTTATTTTTTTTTATTATATTTTATTTTTTATTTTATTTTTTTTTTGGGGGGGGGGGCGTAGCGATTGCCCTGTCTTAGTGGTTTGATGACTACATGTGCGTCAAGGCAGAATAATTGACCTGGCCTCATCAAAAGTTAGAAACTGAATAATTTGAACGACATTGCTTCTGTGGAATTAACTCAAGTCACAGTCACACAACTGCGTTTTTCTCCAGAAAAAAAAAATCGGTTTCGGAATGAAACTGTGCTTTTCTCAAGATCATGTCAGTTATCACCCTGTGGAAACCGCCATTATCGCTGGTCTCGATGCTGTTTTGTTTTGTTTTGTTGTGAGGGGTTGATCTTGATTTTTCTTCTACCCACAATTCCCACACGCCATCCAATGAGCAAACAGCATACAGCACAGGGTGGATTCTCCATATTCAGTCGGTGTAATACTTTGACGAGATTTAATTCTGGTTGTGTGCATTTGGCGCGCACGAAAACTGTAACTAATGAAGCGTTACCTGCGGTTTCACAAATCAGCGTTAACTATAAAATGCAGTTTCAAAACTGTCGTTAACGCTTATTTCGATTATGTGCATATATGCAGTATCCTGCAGATTAGGAATCCGGGACAATCGAGCTGTAGAGTGTGAGTTCGAATACCGGTTGGCGCCAAACATTGATGCTGCCACCCCTCCCCCCCCCCCCCAAATCACACACACACACACACACACACACACACACACACACACACACACACACACACACACACACACACCTTCGTTTTTGATTTGGTGGAAAAAGACGTTTGCTGTTGACCTAAAGGGTGGGTTGAAGTGCAGCAGAGAAATGGGATGATGCGTTTAAAAACTAAAGGTGCATCTCTCTCTCTCTCTCTCTCTCTCTCTCTCTCTCTCTCTCTCTCTCTCTCTCTCTCTCTCTCTGGGGGAGCCGGGGTGGTCGAATGGTAGAGCGTTGGACTTCTAATGCGTCGTGAGTTCGATCCCGGCTGTGGCCAAATATTTGTGCTGGCTTTTTCATCGTTGCCCCGTCTTTGATATCACCCTATGTGGTGGAAAAGGACGTTAAACCCCCAAACACCCACCCTCTCTCTCTCTCTCTCTCTCTGTGAGGGGGGGGGAACACTCTTGCAGTAACCAAACATGACATTTTTTTCCTGCTTTTAATTCGATAAAATTCCAAGCGCCAAATGCTAAAACAAAAATTAATAAACATGTAAAAGAAAATAAAAATAAAATTGAAACAACAAAACCCCTTTGGCATCCCACAATGTCAATGTTGTAAAAAAGAAGAGTAAAATAACAAAATGAGTCACTCGTGTCACAGAAGGCCGATTAATCTGAGTCGAGTTTCGTATTTTTATACTGAACGCGATTGCAAAACCCCAAACCCGTTTGCAGACCGCAAAGAATGATGACGTTTTTCAGTCAAAAGAAGCGAAACGAGACGAAACGAAGTTGCATTGAAGCTTCTACAGTTTTACCGTTTACAATCAGCTGATGAGCTAATGTTGAACTAGGGCGAGGGTTTCAGGTGTTTTTCGCACACGAATCCGTCCAGGTGATCCTCGCAATTGACGTCAGTCAGAGTGAAATCCCCTTGTCCGTCCAGAGCTTGACAACCGCCCCCTGGTGTCCGCACCGTGTATTTCATCATGGCGTGCGATGCTGTGAGCCAAACGGAAATGATTTTTATGTGGTCTGACACAACGAACGTTGGTGTATATATTTTAAGATAAAAGCTGCCAGGGTACCTTAAAGGTCTGCAATCTCAGCAAAAAGCCCCAAACATTGCGACTCCTTCGACTGTGCATAATCCAGGCAACTCTGTCACAGTTGCAGCGTTTTCAACGCTTCGGGGACCCTTATAAAACCAGAGCAAGAGTTTGCCGTGACATTATTTGGCTTTTGGTCAGCGAGCGAGACACATCGCTACAGTGTCTAGCGGATGTTGAGTGCCGCACGATCTTTCTCGCTCGGTGTCAAAACGCAAACTGAGCTGTGAAATCAGGCTGCCCTTGGCTTTTATTGGAGTTTCTCTGCAACTTTGACAGAGTTGACTGTGCTTGCATGGCCGACTCTGTAATTTTTTTCACACTTTGGAAAGCTTTTTGTTGGGAGATTAGATCTTTAAGCTGAGCAACTGTCAGAATGTGGGAAAAGCGCTGTATCGATTGCGTGAGTGAGCTCTGTCATCTTTCTTTTTCGTTGCATACAAACTTGGCGTCTCTTTTTCTTGCACAAAAACTAGTTCTCTGCAGAGACATCGACAGTCCTGTTTATCTACAAGAAACAGGTTGTTTTTGATTTATTGTTTTTGTTTTTTCCCCAGATAAATGGCACTCTTCTACAGAAAGAGAAGAGTCCGTTTTTTCCGAACGAAAACCCCCCCACGAAAATGACCAAATAACAGTTTTTCTGAACTGTTTTTCTGTGCCAAACAACATGTTTTTTCTTCAGAAAAAAAAAAAACAGTTTGTCATAACTCGCCAATGACTTACCTTAATGGCTCTAACTGCAGCAAACACGAGTATAATCAAAAGTCCCACTAAGCCATGCAGGCATCAATAATAATAATAATACATAGCTTTTATAGAGCGCTGTTCTCCAACTTCAAGGACTCGCTGCGCATTAAAACACACACACACACACACACACACACACACACACACACACACACACACACACACACACACACACACACACACACACGCTGTTTACATCCCCTCGGCATACATACAATTTGGCAGTGCAACGGACTCATGATGCACACAGACAGACTTAACAGAGGTTTAGCTATCATAGGCTTGGCGGAAGAGATAGGTCTTCAGATGCGATTTAAACAGAGGCAGTGAGGTCTGAAAGGCGGAGTTCGATTGGCAAGGAGTTCCAGACAGTCGGGGCTAAGAAGCTGAAAGAGCGCTCTCCGGTAGTTTTCCCGTTACGCTTCGGAATTTTGAGAAGTTTATCGCTAAGGCCTCGGTCACAACCGGCCGCACGAGTTTTTTATGCTTGCGATCTCCACGAAATGTCTGCGGCTTGCGGCTTCTACGATCTGAAAAAAAAAAAAAAAAATTAAGGTTGCAAATCGTGCGTACGATATACGTGCGATGGCGTACGTTCCCCGCAAGTCTCGCACGGGTAACGTCTTGCGATTTCAGTTGGTCAAAAATCGTACGACGGCCGTACGGATCGTACGTTGTCCTCGCAGTTATCGTACGGAGGTCGTACGCCTTCGTACGACGTTCGTCCGATGTTGACGATGTTTGCACGGGCTATACGGGTGTCGTGCGTGCGCCGTACGGCTATCGTAAGTGCTCTGTACGCGTGGTGTGCGTCGGTCGTTCGACGGCCATGGCCGACGCGCGTTTTTCATGCATATAGGGACCAGCCTATATATATATATATATATATATATATATATATATATATATATATATATATATATATATATATATATACATATATATATATATATATATATATATATATATATATATATATATATATATATATATATATATATGTAGTTTGTTTATGGAAAGAAGACATCAGAGGATTTGGATATTATTAACAGAGAGTTTGACAAACCTATGGACACGTACACAACTTGACAGACACTGACACAGCACTGCAACACTTCTACATTGCACACCAACATCCCCCGGGCCCGCACCTGCGTCTTGCGTCCGCCTTGCGGAGCATGCACGGAGGACGTGCATGCATCGTGGAAACATCGTACTACCGACTTGCGGTCTGTGATCACGTGCGGCCATCGTGCGGTCCTCGTGGGGAGCACGCAAGACAACCGTGCGTCACTCGTGCGGTCATCGTGCGGCCATCGTGCGGCCATCGTGACCTATTTTTCTCGCCCGGAGATGTCCAGGTCGTACGATGCACTTGCGGCAATCGTGCGTTGGCCGTACAGTGGCCGTGCGGCCAACGCAAGTGTGTAAAAAATCGTAGGTGATCGTCGAGTTTGTTGATTTTGTCGAAACCCGGCCGCAGCGCTCTGCGGCATCCTTGCGGCCTCGAAATTTCGCAGGACGCCCGTGCGCCGTTCGCAAGATTTGCCACGATTTTTGGCCGTAGACCCGCCGTAGGAGCCCGTACGGCCGGTTGTGACCGTAGCATAGCGGAACGCAGGGTGCGCGACGGTTGATACTTACAGAGTAAGGCCGACAGGTAGGGAGGAAGAGAACCTTCGAAGAAACGGAATGCGAAAGTGGCGATGTTATACTGGAAGCGGAATTTAACAGGGAGGCAAGGGAGGAGATTTTTGTAACTGAGGCCACTCGTGCAGAACCCCAAACTTCCTAGGTCACAAAGTTACAAAGCGTGACCGTTGCAACGCATTCCTTTCATTTGCGACCGATTTACCTTGAGCCCTCCGCTCGCATATGTAGGGGTATGCCCCGTTTGGCCACTGGGATGCTGAGTAAGCCCATGTTCCATTCCACTTGTAGGTGAGGGATGCGTTGTGCCACACGAGAATCAAGGTGGGGAAGAAGGTCTGGCGTGTGTAGCCGGGCCACCAGTTGGTGAAGTTGAACGGGGTCTCCGGGTCGCCAAGCCATAGCTGGTCTTTCGGTCTCCCTCCTGTGCGCCATGTCTGTGGGTAAACAGGCGTAAGGACACAAACTGAGCGTGGGGGGTGAAGTCTGGTAGTACCCTGTTTTGCCAGTGTGCTAGGTTGTAGTGATTTTCGTTGCCATGACAATGACGTGATTTTCGTATTTGGTAGGACAAGGTGCATGCCAGGGGGTAGCAAGAGGAGAAAAGCAGCCAGTGAAGCTGGGACTTGCTGCGCACCGGAGAGGCAGAGGCGATGTGAGTGGATTTGGGTGAAGTGGCTTTTTGGCCTAAACACATGGTAGACTACCATTGTTCCAGTGAGGCCTGAGAGAAAATGCGGATGTTAACTACGGCGCTGGAAAACGGGTTTCTACCGATCGAAGGGAAGCAACCATCTGGGAAGAAACTCTCAGAACAGAGAGAGTTAATTACAGGCCTAACTTCTCACATCTCTAGGTTTCCAGTGCGTGGGAAGGGAGAGAGTCCTTAGCTGCTTTATAGAACACACTTACTGGGACTCCAGGGCAGCACTGCTTGAGGTAGGCCTGCAGGAACGTGTCCTCTTCCAAAGTCTCTATCCCGACCCCGTACGCTCGAGCTTCAAGATCCCGACACTCTCTTCCAACACCATTAGCCTGCTCGAGTCTGTCGGGGAAGAACTGGTAACAGCTGTCCCGGAACTGCACCCAGTCCTTGCTGGGGCACACTGCAGTTGGAAAGAAACTGGTTTTAGTTTGTTGAATGTTGTTTGTTTGTTTGTTTTTTGCCTGTTGGTGGTGGAGGGATAGGGGGTGGGTGGGGGATGTGGAGCGGGAGGGGGGGACGGGGTGGGCAGGGGAGGGGGGTGGAGGCTCAACCGGGTTCGAATCCTGAGAGGTTCCAAGGTTGTACTGAATTTGTCCAGCGACCCCGTTTTTGAGATCACCTGGGTGGTTGGCAGAACACCCATCTCTGAAAGCTTTGTCCGCGTGTATGTTCGTCTGCCTGTCTGTTGGCTTGCGCGGCTTTAAGCCCTAAAAACTCACTCACTCACTCTGCCTGTCTGTTTCTTGTGTGTGTGTGGGGGGGGGGGGGGGGGGGGGGGGAGAGGAAGAGTGCATCGAGAGATCGTATGAAATCTGAATAATTTCTTCGTTAAATGCACGCTCAAGAAACTCGTTTAACGTCCACCGCCCGTGCCGTTTGCAGTCGTAAAACTGAGGGGACTGGCCGGTGGGCCAGATATATATATGGGGGAAGGGAAGCAGTTCCTCATGCCTTAAGCTGAGCTTAGTTGCCTCCACGGAGCTGCTTTAGCTACGGTAGACACACGCTGATTTTACGTAGCATTTCAACAACGCCTGCTGACGGTTAAACCAAAACAAATAGGCTACTTTGGAGTCCGATAATGAACACAGACAAAAACCAGTGTTGACTGGTTCACCCGTTCTTGAGATATTTTGCAGAAAGACACACAGACAAACACACGCACAGACGTAGGTAACTGATCGCAATAACCCCCTTTCCTACCTCGTAGGCAGGGGCTTAATGGTCTGCAAAATCAACAAAACGCCACAAACAGTGTGCTTCCCAAAAACTATCCGACTGTGCAAAGTGGCAAGTCTTCTCGTGCAGCACTGACACAACACCCGCTAGACGCCGCAGCAATGCGTCTAGCTCTCTGACCAAAACAACAATGAAGTCCCTGCAAACTCACGCTCTGGTTTTATAAGGGTTTCCGAAGTGCTGAAAATTCTGTAACTGTGACAGAATTGCGTGCATAAGTCGCTGGAGTCGCAGTCTAAAAAAAACAAAAACAAAAAAAAAAAAAAACAATGTTTGCGGCTTTTGCTTCAGATTGCAGACCGTTAACAACAAAACTCTCACCGTAGTTATGTCTCAGGGTATGCTGAAGCTCCTGGACTTTCTCCTCCGAGTCCACGTTGACCAGAGTTGCCTCCTCCAGCAGACAGATGGCGCTGGCTGTTTCCCGTGACACCTTCCTTAACTGGTGAATCTTGTAGCAGAAGTGTAGGCCGCTGGCTTGGATGTAACCCTCTCCCACAGGACACTTGCCTAGGAGGGCAAAGAACGTTAGTGTGAGCACGCAGAATGGACGTCTTCACAGAGAATAACTGGTGGCCAGAGCCACGTGTATGTGTAGGGGAAGGGACAGAACTCTTTCCAACACCGGAGTTTCCCCGGTGACTCGCTGGGTGACTCAGGCGGCTGTGGTTAACATCTGTCGTGACTGGAGCTGCCGCCGCCTAAAACACTGCCCAATGCCTGGCTCTGCCCTCAAAAAACTACAGCAAACTGACTACACGCAAACACACCGCTCTAGCAAGCTTCAGTGAGGACATGATGATGATGATGATGATGGTGATGGTGACGGTGATCGTTGTGATGATGACGGCAAAGGCGATCATGGGGTGAGCATGATGACGACGAACGATAATAATGACGACGATTGCGATAATGAGGATGGGGATGACGACAATGGCGATAATGAGAATGAGCATGACGTCGACGACGACGATGATGATGATGATGATGATGACGACAGCGGCGGCGGCGGCGAACGATGATATGATAAGGATAAACATGATGACGACGACGATGACAACAATGGCGATTATGAGGATGATGACAATGATGAATATTGTATAGGCGCTCTACCCAATTTCACGAATCGGCTCAAAGCGCCGCGAACTGAACCCAGCACGCACGCTCACGTGAAGCACACGCATTCTCTCACACACTGGACATAAAACACATTACAATCACGTGGTGCGAAGGGTCAGCTCAGCTATTTAAATTTCGGAATTTAGAATTGCATTTATTTTTCAAATTTGGTGGGCTGAACATTTCCAAAGCAGAGGGGGAGGAAGCCGGAATACCCGGAGAGAATGACGTTGGCGATAATGAGGATGACGACGATGGCAGTATTAGGACGGGCATGATGACTGACGACAATGGCGATTATAAGGATGACAAGGACGACGATGATGATGATGTTGATGATGACGACGGCGATCATTTAAAAAAAAAAGTAAAATTGTAACGAGAAGATGATGAAAACGATAGCGACGACAACGATGAAGATTTGAAAAAGTGAGACCTGCTCTCATCCTGTAGTAGCGGAACCCGTTGCCCGGCAACCCCAAGGCGGGAACAATGAAGTTGACAGGGGACAGAACACACCGTCCCTCGCTCTCCGCGTAGAAGAAAGACGCGCAGGTGGTCGCGGTGGCGCAGTGGTAGGCGCATTCCTCTCGATCGGTCACGCCGGTCATGAAGTAGGTGAAGTCAGTCACGACCACGTCATCAAACGTGACGTCTTGACTCCATGTCTTCATTTTGGACCTTGGTGGATTGGTCATCGGTGAGCGTGGGGAACAAAATACACGTAACTATCTTCCCAACACAAACACTGTTCTAAAAGACAACTTTTTCCCGATGATTTGCATAAACCACGTTGATAACCATAAAACTAATGACCCCCTTTCACGAGTATGTGCGTCATGCGACGAAAAGATTGATTGAATTTAGGTTCGGCCACTCCACCCGAGCTACCGTCGACTCTAGTAGCTATAGTAGTTCCCCCAGGTCAAGGTTGTGTGTGTGTGTGTGTGTGTCTGTGTCTGTGTCTGTGTGTCTGTGTGTCTGTGTCTGTGTGTCTGTGTTCACGCACAGCATTATATATCTATAGATAGTGCTTACATTGCAATCTCTGTACTGTAAGTTAGTATATCACCGTAATTATGTATCAATGACCTCAACATTGTTGCACACACTATGATGTATTGTAACATCCCACCACCACCACCACCCCAAAAAAAAAAAAAAAAGCATTCAGCGTTCAAAGAAAGTCGTATTTCTCAATACTGTACCAAAGACCAGACGTCGCAATGTTAAGAAAACGGCTTCCATACTCAAATATGGCAACGCCTCTTCCGGCTAACAGCGTGATGAGGAGCATTTTACACCACTCGCCAGTGCAAACTTTCATGAGTGTTTTACGTCCGAAAATAGTAAGGAAACAGAGAGCGAAAGTGTGATGTACGGCTTTCCATATCACACTCAGTGGTATATGAGTTCACAAAAACACACTCCAGTTACGTCATCAATCAGAAAGTGCGTCATTTCAAACATTTGGAACTCATACGTCACAGCCGGTGGACAGTTATTTTGCTCACTTTTGGAAATGAAATTATATTTCCCTTGGGTCACGTAAAAAAAGCGTATAAACAGCTTACATGATTAGTTCTCGTGGTTTACAGCGAAAGACTAAAGCCCCGGTTACACCGGAACCGAATACTCCCGAATAAATTCGGGCCGATTCTGTCCGAATATGGGTTGAATCGGATGGATTCGGTGGATTCGGGACCTATTCGTCTCTGATTCGGGGAGCTCCCCGAATCGAGCCAAATAGGTCCCGAATCAGAGCAGAATCGCCAAGAATCGACGCGAATTAATTTTTGGAATCCCGAATACAGCCGAATGCCAACCCGAATAGTGACCAGAATCGAGCCACGTTCGACCAGAATAGCGCCGAATGTGGCCCGAATGTCCCGATTACGGCCGAATAGAGCCGAATGTGGCCCGAATGTCGAACCGAATCGGGACGAATATGGTCGAATGCGCCGTACTCTCCGAATGATACGAATACGCCCGAATCTGCCAAGAATGTCCCGAATGCCTCCCCGAATGCATCCGATTTCCTGCCGATTACCTCCCGAATGTGGCCCGAATGAAATTTGTCGGGGCCACATTCGGGAGTATTCAGGAGGGTATTCGGCTGGTTTTGAACATTTCAAAACGAGCCGAATCACTCCACGAATGTTCCAGAATCCCTCCCGAAGTTTTGCTCATTCGGGGAGGGAGAACAGAATACTCCAGAATGCACCCGAATAGGTGCATTCGGGTGGATTCGCAGCAGATTCGTGTCCGGTGTAACCGGGGCTTTACCCCGAGATGGTTCGATTGTTTGAGTAACTACCGAGCCTCCGGCGAGGTAGCTACTCAAACAATCGAACCATCGAGGGGTTAGTCTTTCGCCGTAAACCACTCGAACTAACCATGTAAGCTCTATTTACATCACTTTTTCACTGAAAGTAACAATATTGAATATAGCTGGATATACCTAATAATTTTACCAGACATCATACTCACGCATGGCTAAACTGTGTACTGAAAGCCAATACGGCCAGCGAAGTCCAGAAGGCAAGCACCAAAGAGGCAAGCATCATCCAGACGTGTGTAATCGCTTCCACCGCAACACTCCCTCTCTCTCTCTCTCTCTCTCTCTCTGAGTGGGGTCTGAGGTGCAGCCACCGTCACGTGACCCACACAGCTTCAAAAGGGAGGACCTTTTTGCCTTTGGCTAATTCCGCGCGCACACTCATTATCGATTCAAACTGCACAGTGACGAGTGTAAGAATAGACGCGTCTATATACTCCTGTCTGGAAAAAATGAGCTTGCGTGTCACACGGGGGCAATTTTTTTTTTTTTTAACAGAATGAACGGGCGTTTTTTCCGGTGCCCTGCCGCTTTAAAATCAGAGAAAACTCATCTGACGCTTCTCTACGCCATAGTACCGCGTATATTGTGAAATAATAATAATAATAATAGTGATAATAATGAGTGTTGTATAGGCGCTTTACCCAGTTTCATGAATCGGCTCAAAGCGCCAACACGGAACCCTACACGCACGCTCACGTGAATCACACGCATTCTCTCACACACTGGACATAAACACATTACAATCACGTGGTGCGAACGGTCAGCTCAGCTATTTAAATTTCGGAATTTAGAATCGCATTTATTTTTCAAATTTGGTGGGCTGAACATTTCCAAAGCAGAATGGGAGGAAGCCGGAGTACCCGGAGAGAACCTCCGACGATCGGCCCGAGTGAACGGTGCCACATACGAGAAGGAAAAATTCTTTGTCCCGAGTGGGACTCGAACCCCTGACCTTTCGCATTGGTGACAAGTCTCTTAACCATTAGACCACCGACCGCCTCATGAGATGATAATCGTGTATGATTTTTTTTTCTGTTAATTTAATTTTACTGACGCCCGTCCAATGTCCCATTTTAACTGCCTCAAGAGATAAATAAAGAATTTTTGGATTGATTTGAATTGAATTTCAGACAGCCGCCTTCCAAATTCAAAACTTCACCGCATTCATACACATTGGGATTTCCGGTTGTCGGTTGGAGTGAATGAGGCCGTCAGTTTCGGCTACAGGACACATATATGCAAAATTTCAAGAAAACGCTATATATTCCTCTTGAACACAACATTGCATAAGACACCCTAGAAATGCTTTAAAATTCACCCCCCCCCCCCCCAAAAAAAAAAAAAATCACAAAAATCCGGCAGCCAAAGACTCATGTGTAGAGTAAATTTCAATAAATTCCAATATTCCGGGGTTTTTTTTTTTTTTGTTGTTGTTGTTTGTTTTTTTTTGGGGGGGGGGGCATAGTTAGCAGCGACCACATACCCCCTCATTCCTCTGTCATCTGCTGGCTCTTGTGCCAGCCGCGCATGAATACAAAGAGTCCACAAGCCAGGCTCATTTATCCCTAATTTTACTATTACCTGGCATGAAACTCATTTACAAAGCCAACAAAAAGCCCCAGATTGCCTTCTTTTTTTTTTACTCTGCACACAAATTTAAAAAGGGGCAAAAATGTTGTACTATATTTAGCGTAGTGGTTACTACTTGACCCGGAAGCTATCTGTCGTCTGTGACCTTATCAACGCGAGAAGGACTTGTGTACTACGTCATAGTACGTTACTGCGATCTAAAGGTGTGTGTATATGCTCACATTTTAAAGTAATTTCAAAAGGGTGAACGGTGGTCTGATAGGTAGCGCGTCGGATTTAGCCGCTGCGCAGCTGAACGGCCGTCACCAATGTCACGGCGATAAAGCGTGAGTTCGAGCCCAGGTCGAGCTTGTTCTATGTGATATCGGTTTTTTTCCTGGCTGCCGGGCTGCTCAGCGGGGGTTTCCTGTCCGGGCCCGGTTATCCGGCTTTCCTCCCCCCAGCAAAATTGTATATAAAAATATAGGATAGGTATTGGGTGGCGCTGCACCGCGGCGTCTCTCTTCCCTTGGGGGAGGCAGCACGAATTTCCCGAAAGGGATAATAAAGTAGTAGTAGTAGTTGTAATGGCTTTAGATGAGAGTCCTCGTCGTCAAAAACTGTTGAAGCTGCAAGGCACCGAAAAAAAAAACGGCAGTCCATTTTGTTTAACCCCCGTACATGGTGCAATGGCTTTCAAAGAAGCCTAGTACCCTAGGCCTTTTTTTAAAATTCAGGTGACGGTACATTGTGTTATACAAATCGTCAGTTACTGATTTAGTAATCACCAGGCAATTATTTTGGTTTGTGTCTTTTGTTTTATGGTTTGTCTTGCTTTCTCGGATTTTTTTTTGTCTCAGAATCTCGGCTGGGGCCAAATATTTGTGCTGGCCTTTTTCTCGTTGCCCCGTCTTCGATATGAGTCACCCTCATGGAAAAGGACGTTAAAGTCCCAAACACCCACCCATCCACCCTCCTATCTTAGGGCCGCTGCTACACGTTGCCAGGATTGGTACTTGCAGGGCTGGCAACGCTGGCAACCCTAATTAAATCGCTGGCTGCCAGCTGGCAAATCCCCCTTGCCGGTGCCGGCGCGGGAATAGAAAGCCGTTCTATTTTTCCTGGCAGCCAGCTTGCCACAGGCAGCCCGTACAGCCAACTGACCAATCACTGCCGAAACCTTGCAACGCCGCTGGCTGCGTGTGCGCCCAAACCGTTGCCCGCCAGCAGGCAGCCGAGTACGGCAACATGCAGACTGGCAGTCGTGTAACCGTGCGCTTTAGAGTGAGTGGAAAGGGAATATGGTGGGACTGGAGAAGGGGCAACAGAGGGCGCCATTCTTCTCTACATCATGAACTCATCAAAAGTTTAACGAGACAGGCATCAGCTGTTCCACGAACGCTAGTTACATGAATTTTGTGTAAGTGGAGATCAGAATAGAAGACTGGAAACAGGAGTTTCACTGTGACAACCACCCGAGCACGCCCTCTGTTGGGCAAATCCCTAAGGACATCTCGGTGCAGGACGCATGGCCGCCTGTTTTCTATGGCGGGCGTGTTGCGAGAACAGATTTTGCTAACAAGTTCATTCTTTTGTGAGCTCACGACTGTTGATTGTTTATGGCAAATCGTGTGCACAAATGCCACGGTCATCGTGACATCTTGTAGGGTAGGATGGTGCGGTTGATTTTTCACAGGGTGGTCTCGCTCCGATACATTTCAGAATTTTAACAACACCAAGAAGAAGACAAACGACAGACCAGAGAGAGAGAGAGAGAGTCTAGACTCATACTTTTATTAAATTTTATCATTTTTTGGTTCATGTTTGTTGTTAATGTTTTTAATGTTTGTTTTGGTGAGTTTGAGTGGATTGGTGGTTGTTGAGGGTTTTTCCCCCGCGGGGGGGGGGGGGGGGGGGGCGTTGTTTTTATTCTATTCGATTCTGTTGTTAATTGTGTTGTTGTTGGTAGTGGTGGTGATGGGCGGTGATGCTAGTGGTGCTTTTTTAAATTTTATTTGTTTGTCCTTTTGTTTTGTGTTTGTTTGTTTCTTTGTTTGTGTGTTTGTTTCTTTGGTTGTTGCTTTTGGGAGGATACTGGTTGCCCTCTGTGTGTGTGTGTGTGTGTGTGTGTGTGTGTGTGTGTGTGTGTGTGTGTGTGTGTGTGTGTGTGTGTGTGTTCGGGTGTGGGGAAGGGAGGGTGTCAGGACAGAATAAATGTCCTTGCCACGTCAAAACCTAGAAACTGAATCATTTAAACGCCACTTCTGTAGGATGTTAGTCCGGGGTGCCTGAGAATGAATTTAACATGCCACACCAACACGCATTTTATCAAACGTTGCGGCATTCTCTTCCTGACTCCTTTAATTCGAAATAATCCGAACTGCCAACACTTACAAAAACACAACATCTCACGAACAATACAAAACACAACATCTAACAAACAATACAAAACACAACATCTAACAAACATTACAAAACACATCTAACAAACATTACAAAACACATCTAACAAATAATACAAAACACATCTAACAAACATTACAAAACACATCTAACAAACATTACAAAACACATCTAACAAACAATACAAAACACAACAGCGAACAAACAATACAAAACACAACATCTAACAAACATTACAAAACACATCTAACAAACAAAACAAAACACAACATCTAACAAACAATACAAAACACAACATCTAACAAACAATACAAAACACAACAGCGAACAAACAAAACAAAACACAACAGCGAACAAACAATACAAAACACAACATCTCACAAACAATACAAAACACAACATCTAACAAACATTACAAAACACATCTAACAAACAAAACAAAACACAACATCTAACAAACAATACAAAACACAACATCTAACAAACAATACAAAACACAACATCTCACAAACAATACAAAACACAACATCTAACAAACATTACAAAACACAACATCTAACAAACAATGCAAAACAAAACAAAAACGCTGTATGATATTCTCATGGTGCAATGCTCTGAATGTTCGAGAAGCTGGGCAATGTTAGGTACAAAGTATTTCTCACAACAAATGCAGTAGGATGATTCAGCCAAAGATACATCTGAGCCCAGTACACGGGGTGGTGTCGGGGCTGTTAGCGATAGACACCTGTGCATTCTGACACGCGATCAACTCCCCTGTATCCATGTCGTAGAACTGCGCGTACGCCGTGTAGTCTCCCTGGAAAACAGCACGTGACAATGACGTAATACGTACTCGACAGAAAACACTATTGAGACTTAGTAGGGCTTCGTACGGAGAACTTCGCTGAGCAGCGTAACCCAGTTGCATGTAAATTAGGCACGTTACGGGTACCATTAGCTAATCGCAGCGCGTTAGCAGCTCGCGGCCTCTGCCGTGTGAGCCTAATTTACATGTAAAAGGGTTACGCTGCTCAACGAAGTCCTCCGTACGAAATCCTACTAAGTCTCACGAGTACTTGCTGCCATGCAGGGTCGTTCAGCTTAAAGCTCAGACTCAAACTCGGGAAAATTGGGGTTTTGACAAGGTGTCACTCTAGCCAATACAGTGTAACAGTGTGGATCATCAACAGCGTCATCGCGATCATTATTGTCGTCGTCATCATCATTGTCGTCGTCTTCGTCATCATCATTATCATTTCCAGTAATTTCCCGTGTCAGCAACTAGTCAGTTTCACCAGTGTATGTCTGTCCACTATTTGTAAAATGTGCGTGAGTGTCGGTGAGTGACTGGCGCATTGAGTTTATGCCAAAGAAATGCGCCCTACAAATGCCATTTATTATTATTTATTATTTATCATCATCATCATCAAATTTCCACCAACTGGGATCCTACACGAGGCAGACTATATGATCAGTAATTAAGCTGGCCACTAAAGATGATATTGAGATGAGTGAATCTATAACGAACTTTGAATTCAAGGTACATGGACACATTGTGCAGGTTTGAGTCTACAACAAGTTACCATCAACGTTTTGTTTCGTCAGCACGTCATACACAAGCAAACAACATCAGTTATAGTGTTCAATGGACGCGATCCAACACACACACACACACACACACACACACACACACACACACACACACACACACACACACACACGCCATACCTGAGCGAATGATTTCAAAGCCCCGATGTCGGGCATAGAGAACTCTGTCGGGGGCAGATGATAGATGCCCGCATCGAAGGGACAATGGCACGGCAAGTTGTACTGCGTCAGCACATCCGGGCATTGCATCTCCGTGGTGCTTGGTGGCTCATCCGTTACCTTGGTGACCGGTTCTCCCGTATCCGTTGCCACTGTAATCGGCT
>JACVVK020000176.1:1092500-1120000 GCA_018292915.2 Batillaria attramentaria | reverse complement strand
TCAGGATGTTGTTTGGATGGCTGGTTGATGGGTTGATTGGTTGGTCGATTGGAGTGTTGTTTGTTTTGTTGTTGTTGTTGTTGTTGTATTTATTTTGTGGGGTTTTTTGTATTTTTCAGTCGACAGTCTTGTGTATTAAGCGGTCTGCTGTTGTGTGTCATAGTCTTTGCAAAATATTAACGACATTCAGTGACAAGAGCACACTAGTGGTCATACTTTCGGGAACAACCCTCGGCGTTCCTGCAAGACCCCCTCCTCGCCTCTCCTTTTTCACAAAACACACACACACACACACACACACACACACACACACACACACACACACACACACACACACACACACCATTCCTCGTGGTCTCCCCCCCCCCTCCCCCATAATCCACGTAATACTCTTGGACCAAAGAAACCCCTCACAAATATATTATTAAAAATCAAAAAGAGAAACACCAAATCAGTATTCAATCAGTGCATACGCAAATATATGATTTTAATGCATCTATATGGCATAATCGTATATCAGTGAGTGCTGGTGTGAGTTAATATCAGTTTCAAAGGAGAAGGAAAAAAAACCTCTCCAGTGATCCACCTGCATGTGTGTGTGAATTACAACATATGACAATGGATAACTCGCGCACTTTGCTAAGCTATAACACAAGGACTTTTCTCTCCAAACAAACAAGTGAATATCTTACAGCTGCTTTAAAAAAAAAAATGTCAGTACAACACATTCATGTTAAGCTGACGAAACCCTCAAAGTGGGTGCAGTGGTTTTAGTGTTAAGTTCTGAAGCAGCTGCATCCATCATGGTTTCGTTCGAACTGTCACTGTGCGTGGTAATTTTTGTTTCTAGATTGAAGTATTTTTAGGGGGTGGCTATGATGCCTGAGGGCTAATAGTGAATAGATAGGCGTTCTGAGGCTTCGTGCATTGGCGTTTTTTGACCTTGAAGTGTGGTCCCTGAGTAGAAAAGCTTCGGGTCGTTTGAATTGCAGACGACACACAGCAGACGACAGTGTAGTGAGTTCAGAGAACTCTCTACAAGTACAACTGTTCAAACGCGCAAGGTGTCTTTTTTGAAGTCAGGCCATCTTGGAAAAGACATTCGGCGGCGGAGAGTTGATCCAGAGTAGGTTCACGCGGGTATACTCCGATCTTCTCGTAGACCTTCAAGTCACGTGGTAAACCCCCGTTAAACTACTGTGCATCAATTCAACGGAATGTCACCGAAAGCACAACCATGTACCCGGGTCCTCGCTTCTCTTGGCCCCTGCGACGACGTCGAAATCGGGCTAACCGAGACCGAGCCGAGCTAAGTGATACCTAAGAAGGAAAAAGCAAAAATACTCGGTGACAAGGAAAGTGGACAGTTGCGAACAACTTTGAGGTCCCAGTAATATTTCAGAGTGTTCACAGAAGCGATGAAAACTGTCGCATTCACCAGCACAGTACATTTTCAGCCAGTTTAGAGGGTAACGCCTGCATGTGTTGTCTCCCTTGCCGCAGCAAGCACGCATTTTTCGTGGCAGATCACAAAACTCCCACGAAAAAATGCATGCTTGCTGCGGGTCTGGGTATGCACGAGGGACAACTCATGCAGGAAATAATCTCTAAACAGGCTGAAAATGTATTGTGCTGGTAAAATGCGACAGTTTTCATCGCTTATGTGCACACTGTGAAATAACACGGGGACCTCAGCTCAACGTTGTTCGCAACTGTCCACTTTCCTCGTCACAGAGTATTTTTGTTTTTTCCTTCTTAGCTCGGCTCGGTCTCGGTTAGCCCGATCTGGGCATCGTCGCAGGAGAAAAAGGGAAGCGAGGACCCGGGCACAGGGTTGTCGAGAGCAGGTAAACTTGCACATGTTGTGTATCCGGCTAAAAGCTAGAGGGTGGGGTGGGAGTTTGGGACTTTAACGCCCTTTTCCACCACCTAAGGGTGATATCAAAGACGGGGCAACGAGAAAAAGGCCAGCACAAAATATTCGGCCCAGCCCAGGGGTTCGAACTCACGACCCGAGCATTGAGAGTCCAACGTTCTACCATTCGGCTATCCCGGCTCCCCCTAAACGCTAGATTCTGGTGTCTTTCTAGTTATACAAAGGCCATTTGACTAGTCACTGACATACAAGGAAAACAATACTTCATAATTTAATGAAGTCTCCTGCGTTTGGAGACACAAAAATGTTTCGGTTAGCCAAATTCAGAATCAGTTTCCGGAAGCCTTTAGCAAAAGTGATGGCCAAGGGACGGAACTCCTGTATTCAGCTACAATCTAATTACGACATTGTGAGAACTTCTATAGAACTATAGACACGATTACACTCCATGTCAAGCGTAATTATGACACTTAGGAAGAGAACAACAGCACTTTTTGAATTGGATGTAACCGCTTTAAACCTCGGAGACTAAACTGCCTGTGTGTTGGGATGAGTGAAAATACAAACTGAAAGTCCCCATTGATTTATTCCCTGCCATATCCGTCAGTAAAACACAGCAAACAGAACAAACACACTTGCATAGTTAAGCCACAAGTTTATAGGTCATAACTGATAACAGCGTTTCCTGAGCTTTGGCGAGGGTCCGAGTTTTCCCGAAATTTGCCGAAGTTAGCCGAAGATGCTGCAAAGGAACCCGCTGCACCTCTCATGGCCGTCTACAACGGTGACCTCCATGTGTTGGCATGCCAGTTCCTGCCCTGACTGGCTGTCAATCAGTTTGGCGGTCGCCCTGTAGTCTCCCTTGACACAGAAAAGAAATGCCGTTTAGTGACAGAAAATAAGCAAACAAAACCCAGAAAGAAAAGAGAGAAGGAAAAGTATTACGACAAAGTGTACTAGCAGATCTACCCGGCTTTTCCAAGTTCGACAATGGAAGGTAATAAGAATTTGCGATGCGAATTCGCCTAACTGAACAAAAGCGTTAATAATAATAATAATAATACATAGCCTTTAAGGACTCGCTGCGCTTGAAGCAAGCACACACACACACACACACACACACACACACTATTTACATCCCCTCGGCTTACATACAATTTGGCAACGCGACGAACTCATGATGCACACATACAGACTTAACAGAGGTTTAACTATCAGAGGCCTGGCGAAAGAGAAAGGTCTACAGATGCGATTTACTTCCCGTGGACCAGTAACCAGTGCGTGCTTTGAAAATAAGCGGAAAAGGCGGATCATAACACAAATTTGACGATTTTCCAAAAATTTACTCCCTCCGGGTGTTCAGTTTTCGGGGTCCCGCTGAGTACAGCCGCCAACTTTTGATCGCGATGGGAGAACTCTAAATTAGGTTTTATGGCGAACAGACAAATACGCAGAAAGACACTGTTCATTTATATTTAAAATACTATTAACAGTAGTAGTAGTAGTAGTAGTAGTAGTAGTAGTAGTAAGAGTTCAGGGGTGACGAAATATTCATTGTAACACTTTCATGGATATACTCAACGCATCAGTATGTGCGAACAGTGTTGAAGAAGAGTGTTTACTTTTAGGCACGAGACCTCATCTCGTACAGCGACTTCGTACTCGAGTTGCCCTATGCGTGAAAACTGTTAGATGTGTAAAGTCATGAGGCCTGTATCAAGGTTGGGGCCAGCATGCAGAAGTGTCGCACGCACGCACGCACGCACGCACGCACGCACGCACGCACACGCACGCACACACACACACACACACACACACACACAAGACGATGCCAGAAAACTGTTTTCAGCTCGAGAGCCTAACCACAACCGCTCACCTCGGCAAGCCAAGACCAGAGACCGCTCAGTTCAGGAATGGAGAAGACAGCATTGGTCATCGAGTAGGAGCCAGCCTGGAACGGACATGCGCACGGGACGTTGTTGTCGACAAGTTGTTGAGGACACTGAGTGCCGTCTGCGCCGAAAGCTCCACTCAACAGCGCGCAAGCATCGTCATATGTACTGTTGAAAACGAGAGAGTAGGCAGATTTAGTAGGACTTCGTACGGAGGACTTCGTTGAGCAGCGTAACCCATTTGCTTGTAAATTAGGCACGTTACGGGTGCCATTAGCCAATCGCAGCGCGTTAGCAGCTCGCGGCCTCTGCCGCGTGAGCCTAATTTACATGTAAATGGGTTACGCTGCTCAGCGAAGTCCTCTTTACGAAGTCCCACTAAATCTGCCTAATGATTAGGCTTACGTTTCCTTAAAGGTCTGCAGTCTCACCAAAAAGCCACAAAGACTGTGTTTAAAAAAAAAAAAAACTCTATCACAGTGTCCCTGAAACCTCTATAAAAGGGCAGCCTGATTTGACAGCTCAGTTTCCGTTTTTAGAATGAGCGAGAAAGACAAGTTTGTTTTGTTGTGGAGATACAAGAAGTCACTTCTGAGCATTGACAAGATAAACCTTTTTGGCTTTTTCTCGTTGTCCTGTCTTTTATATCACTCTCATGTGGTTGGAAAAGACATTACACTTGAAAACAACCAACCAATCAGGTTGGCACTGAGCACTCAGCCCGCTGCTCCGATCTCTAGCACAATTCGAACAATGACGTCATCGTCCACCTACCAGCTGCCGACGTCACTGATGCAGGGCACGGTGACCCAGAAGAAGCCGACGTATCTCTCGATGGTGAGATCCAGTTTCATGTTGCCCGCGGCCAGTCGGTTGAGGGTCAAAGCCCCGGACACTGTCAGATCGCCTGGGACCTTCACTGGACTGGGGCTGATGGTGACACGGGGAAAGTTCAGCAACTCTGTCGACCTGTCCCGGGCTGAACACGGACACACGCACGCGCGCGCGCGCGCGCACACACACACACACACACACACACACACACACACACACACACAGTTCAAACAAAGACCGTAGATAATATATTATCTACGGTCTTTGGTTCAAATTTCAGCGAAATAAACTATCATTACAACACGAACATCATTACTGTCCACTTAAAATTAAGTAATAATTAAAAGAGTTTATGAGCAATACAATGTTGGCTATCAGTAAATCAAGTAATTTACGTAAAATGTAACTTCACACGCACGCACGCACGCACGCACGCACGCACGCACGCACGCACGCACACACACACACACACATATACATTCCCTGCATACCATCAGCAACAGCCAGGCAGTGTCATTACGTGCGCTTGTACGTAGGGTGTACTTATAACCTATGTGAAAGTGAGACAGATGTCCGATGTCTGTGAGGATGAAATGTCTGTGAGCTAATTATGTGTGTCGTGCGATAAGCCTGGCTCTCTCTCTCTCTCTCTCTCTCTCTCTCTCTGAAGAAGAAGAAGGACGAAAAAGGAAGAAACTCAGACAGATAGAGAAGGCCGTCTGACGTGACACTTAACCTAGTTAATTAGTGAACTGGTCTGTTGGGGAGGCCTGGATAGCCGAGAGCGGCGGACTTTCAATGCCAAACATTTGTATTGAATTTGCCTCGTCGGTGGTATCATCCGTAAATGGTGGAATTAAACGGACGTTAAAACCACAAACACGCACCCATTCACCCACCCTGAGTTACTTGATTAGTCGTCTGGTTTCCTTCGTTACTAACCTCATTCCTTACGATACTTAGTCAGTTACATCAAATTAATTATACCCTGAGTTAGTTTATTAGTTGTTTGGTTTATTTAGTTACCATGGTTTATTTACATACCAAATGACATAAGATACTTTATCGGTTATAGTTGCATCTAGTTATTTATACCCTGAGATAGTGAATCAGTTACTAGGTTAGTTACTTGGTTAGTTATTTGGTTAGTTACTTCATTAGTTGCTTAGATGCGTAGTCAGTTAAGCTAGTTACTTCTAGTTATGTCGGCATTACGCATTTTACGCAAAGCTAGCCTCATTAGAAGCAAGGCTTTTTCGAAGGGCTTAGACACACGGGCTCACACACACACACACACACGCACACACACACACACACACACACACACACACAACCACACGTGACAGTTTCAACTTTCACACGTCCTCCGCAGTCTGGAAGATTATTAGTGACTGGTCTGGCTCGACCCTCTACACTGAACCCGTCAGTGCGGTATTTGCCGTCACATAGTTTCGCACACGTCTTTCAGCGCGCTGTCCAGTCGATTCAGTGCACGCGTTGTTACGTCATACCTCGTAACTAAAATGGTGGTGTCAGTTTACAGGAACAAAGAGTGGGTAAGGTATAAACTTAATAAAGGGATATTATTCCATGATGATGATGGAAGTCATGAAACGCGACTGAAAATCTCCATGCACACCGCAAGCCAATAGCGGGGGGGAGGGGCTGGTTGGGGGGGGGGGTCGGGGGCGCGTGTGTGTGTGTGTGTGTGTGTGTGTGTGTGTGTGTGTGTGTGTGTGTGTGTGTGTGTGTGTGTGTGTGTGTGCGAGAGAGAGAGAGAGAGAGAGGTTCTGTTTTTTGTTGTTGTGTTTATTCTGTCAAGGGTGAAAAACTAAATTAATTAAAGAAAAAATTCAGAAAGGGACATCAAACATTGTGTCACGTTGTACGATACAAATCTTAACCCCTGTTTGTCTCATTTGACTTCAACAGTAAATGCACGCATCTTCCAAGACACAAAATTGTTCGTTTGTTTGTTCGTTTGTTTGTTTGTTTAGATCAATAGTTTATTTCAACCTACATACACTGCTGTTAGTTGGAAAAGGAGTTCAGAATAAAGACATTTCTTTCGGGTCCTAACCGCCGCGTGTTGTCAGGGCCCGGGTGTAAAAGTCGGGGTTCGGGAGTTTAGCCCCGGGTTAGAGTCTAACCTCGAACTAAACTAGCTCTAGGGTTAAATTTTCTGTTTTTTTTGTGTGTGTGTGTTTTTAAATCAGGAAGCGGGTCCATTCCAGCAAGGTGCCTATGTCGCTCTTAGCAACGCGTTCGCCATGCACCACTGAGGCGGGTCCGTCAGTGTCCCGACATGCATTGTGCACATTTCCTGGGCTGGGTAATTATGCACAGGTTCTCTGTAGGGACCCTGCATGAAACCAGTCCTTGCGGTGGACAAATGACGCTACGCCGGCAACCTCCTGCCGTGATTGCAAGTTTGATCTGAATTCGCATTAAGTCAACGAGGTGGGAAATCCGACGAAACGGCCAAATTTGGTGATAAATTCACACCCCCGCCCCCTACGTTGTGCCGGCATGCAAGCAGGAGGTGGGAGGGGGGGGTATAAGGGGAGAAACTTGGGGGAAAAGGCGCCCTTCGAGTATGTTTAGCTCAGTTAGTAATTTTTTTGGACTGACGGTTCGAAAAAGCCGCACATCAACGTACAACACGAAAGGAAAGGAAACAAAACGAAACTGACATCACAACGCAACGCAACGCAACACAACACAACAAAACACAACACCAACGCAACGTTACGTAACGCAACACAACAACGCAACGCAACGCAACGCAACGCAACGCAACACAACACAACACAACACAACGCAACGCAACACAACACAATATGCACAGGACCGGCTAGCATCGTTTGTTTTACACCTGGAGAATCTTATCGACATCCGCCGGATATACATACAGAATGTAAGACAAGATTATTTGGCATCATCTAATACCATTAAAGGGATTCCGACTGGAATACAACATGTAAAATGTCCTTCTTAGATTCAAACTTCCTTTTTTTTTAATGAGACAACGGAATCGAAGCAAATTATTCCTTAAAAGAAAAAAAAATCATGCTGTTGTTTGCAAATACTCACCGCAGTCCGACACCGAGAAAGTCATATCACACAGCACTTGACCAACCACAGACATCAGGACAAACACGATTAGCTGAAGGAACCCCATTGTTAGTGTTACACGGCCGTCCGGACTTTCACGACTCTGCTAACTGACTGACCTGCCGGGCCCGCCTCGCGAAACTTATACCTCCCCCCCCCCTCCTCTCCCCTCCTCCTCTCCCCTCCCCCTCTCCCCTCCCCCACGCCTACAGTACAGGACATGGGACCAGGACAGGCCTTCTCTCTCCCTCGCTCTCTCTCTCTCTCTTTCTCTGAGAAACCGAGAGTATATTATGAAGGAACGGCGAAATTCTACGAATGATATTAATAATGAGAAAAGTGGGTACTGAGACAATGGCACAATTAGGCCGCTTTGATGTTGACACGTTCCGTACCGCGCATGAGTATACCACGTATTTAATAATAATAATAATACTAATAATAATAATGAGTACTGTATAGGCGCTTTACCCAATTTCATGAATCGGCTCAAAGCGCCGCGAACTGAACCCAACACGCACGCTCACGTGAATCACACGCATTCTCTCACACACTCGAAATAAACACATTACAATCACGTGGTGCGAAGGGTCAGCTCAGCTATTTAAATTTCGGAATTTAGAATTGCATTTCTTTTACAAATTTGGTGGGCTGAACATTTCCAAAGCAGAGGGGGAAGGAAGCTGGAGTACCCGGTGAGAACCCCCGACGATCGGCCCGAATGAACGGTGCCAAGTGACGTGAAGAGATGTTATCTGTGAGTGAACCGAAACGCGTCTGGCAGGGAAAGGGTTAACTTACTTGGCAGGAATTGAGTTAAGTCTGCGACGTCAGCATCCTTGTATGACGTGGCTGGTTCGGCGAATCAGAAGGGCTGGGTGTGTACATGTGTCCGCAACAACAACAACAACAATTACGTGTGCGCCTGCAGCCGTGAATTCCAGTGTTGTTCCGGGTTCCGGGTTCCGATTAGGCACGTTTAGTAGCCGGGACCTCGTACGAAAGACTTCGCTGCTCAGCGTAACCCATTTACATGCGGCTAACGCGCTGCGATGAGCTAACGGTACTCCTAACGTGCCTAATCCACATGTACATGGGTATCACTGCTCAGCGAAGTCCTCCTTAAAGATCTAAGCTTTACGGCTTTCCCGTTTTGTCGGTGTTTCTGGACACTGTGTGAACTCTGCAACTGTGACAGAGTTGACTGTGCTTGCACGGTCGACTCTGTAAATTTTTTTCACACTTCGGAAAGCTTTTTGTTGGGAGCTTAGATCTTTAAGGTCTTTCCACACGAAGAGCCGAGTGTCATTAGTGAGACTTAGTAGGGCTTCGTACGGAGAACTTCGTTGAGCAGCGTAACCCACTTGCATGTAAATTAGGCACGTTACGGGTACCATTAGCTAATCGCAGCGCGTTAGCAGCTCGCGGCCTCTGCCGTGTGAGCCTAATTTACATGTAAATGGGTTACGCTGCTCAACGAAGTCCTCCTTACGAAGTCCTACTAAATCTCACTATTAAAACAGACTGAGTGTAGTATCGTTCATATGGAATTTTAGTCCTGTGGACTGTGCGTTGTCGGGTAAAAGGCGTAGGCCTGTAGTCACGAATAAACTGTTTGCACGTGCAATGTCTCTTGTTGTTTCTGTTTCTGCGTGAGAAGTGCGCATTGTGTCACGCCACTGTGACGTTGTGAACAGTGTTAGGCCGTTGGTCGCGAGTTCCCGGCGAAAGTTCAGGTTTCTGAGCGTTAGATGTCTGCTCTCTGCGGTCGAGGACGGATTCGGGACGTCAAACCCCGCAACCGGCAGAGTCCCCAGGGTCTGACCGCCGAGCATTGTTGACGAGCTAAGTTCAGCAGCCGCCAGCGGGAGGAGACTGGCCAAGCATCGCTGGACTGGACGCGCCTCAGTTCACCGACTGTCACCGGGAAGAGTCCGGCCGAGCGTCGTTGGACGTGCTCAAGTCCACCAACCGCGATCGGGAACGGACAGCGCCTAGACCGCCAGTCCTGCAGGGCAGTAACGCCCTTCCCCCCCCCCCCCCCCCTGCCCCACCGACCCGTCCCCTATAACCGATCCCCCGTACTTAGTGTGGCAGAGGTTTTTTTTCCCCATCCAGTGGATGCACTGTTAGACTGTTAAGCTGTTCCTCTCGAGAGGGTTGGGGCGGGTCGTACAAAGTTAGTGGGTTTTGGGGAGGGGTGATTGGGTAGCCGCTAGGGGGACGGGGAGGGGAAGGGGGGTAATTACAGATCTAAGCTCCCAACAAAAAGCTTTCCGAAGTGTGAAAAAAATTTACAGAGTCGACCGTGCAAGCACAGTCAGCTCTGTCACAGTTGCAGAGTTTTCAGCGCTTCGGGGACCCTTATAAAACCAGAGCACGAGTTTGCCGTGACATTATTTGGCTTTTGGTCAGTGAGCGGGACACATCGCTACAGGTCTAGCGGATGTTGAGTGCTGCACGATCTTTCTCGCTCAGTGTCAAAACGCAAACTGAGCTGTGCAATCAGGCTGCCCATGGCTTTTATTTGGGATTCAGGGACGCTGAAAACTCTGCAACTGTGACAGAGTTGACTGTGCTTGCACGGTCGACTCTGTAATTTTTTTTCACACTTAAGAAAGCTTTTTTTGGGAGCTTAGATCTTTAAGGAGAGTGTGAGTGCATGATGTGAACATTAATTTTATCTGTATAAATAGCGTAATAATCTTCTGGTGTTGTGTGACGTTGTGTATGCCTGCCTGCTTTGTGTCAGAGTGGAGTGGGTGATTCCAGCGGTGCGCATGCGCGAGGCGTGGTGCAGCGTGTGACAGCAATACGGTTAGAATGTCAGAATGTATTTCTGTCCCAAACACATCTTGTGGACGTGAAAGCCAATAAACCAACCAGAATGTCTCAAACGAAGCGACGGTCGGGGTCAGGTGACCAGTGATCGCTGCCAAGTGGCGCTAGTCTGTGTGCCTTATCTCCCCTGAGAAGAGCTGGGTCAAGCTGGGCATGCGTACTTTGTCCACATATATTTACTCTGACGTGGGTCATCGGTGTCTTTTCGCAGACAAGAACCAGCTGTGAATGCGATACCCTGAACCGGGTCGCACGAGCTTTCGAGAGGCACAACAGAAACGCTTCGCAGCTTAAATTCAAATTTAAATCCATTGATTGATTTTTGTTTGGTTGTTGTTGTTGTTGTTTCTTAGTGAGGCCACTGGTGTACATCCCTTAACCAGCAACCCACAACCCTTAAAGATCAAAGCTCCCAACAAAAAGCTTTCCGAAACTGCCCCCACTTCCTGTCGGGGTCCACCCAGGCTACTGTGCACACGATTTCCGTGCAGTGGTCATCCGTCCGTGCAGTGGTCATCACAGCAGCCGTGACCGAGTCAGTACTGTCCGCAGTGATCCCCATACAAGTTGTGTCACTTTTGAATTTGGTCAGTGTCGCTCGTATGGGAGCTGAAATGTTTACGGAAGAAACAAAATTGCTTTCAAACACGTGCACTTACCGGTAATAGCATAGCTTGCGCCATGTCCGACATCGCTCGGTCGTCTGAACTGACGTATCCGCGACGTGGTCACATAATGAGCCGGGTTGCACGGGGATGTGCACAGTAGCGTGGACGGACCCCGACAGGTCGAAGTGGGGGCAGTTTTTCGGCACGGTTTTGTCGCTGTGTCTGGACACTGTGTGAACTCTGCAACGGTGACAGAGTTGACTGTGCTTGCTCGATCGACTCTGTAACAAAAAAATTCACACTTCGGAAAGGTTTTTGTTGGGAGCTTAGATCTTTAACCAGCAACCCACGACCCTTAATTCATGGCGATTTGTAGACGACTCCACTCGGCGGCAAGCCGCGAGGCCAAATCCCCGCCTCTTTAAGCCGGCTCTTAACTGGGCACAGCGGAGCGCCACAGTGCTGTCCACAGTTGTGACACAGTTGTGATTTTCGGGGTTTCCCCCGCTGTGGCGTCATTACAGCAACCTGCATTCCAAATAGCCACAACTGTGACTGTGGTTTCCACAACAGATTCTGATTGGCTGTACTACGTCACTCGGCGCGCAAACATGGCGGACAGTGCATCTTCAATCGGTTTGTCACCGAGCACAGCTGTGTTCAGTTTTGTGGTTAGTAGACACACCGAGCGCAACGACTTTGATGTGCACATGTGTGTTTCGCGCGCTGTGCCCAGTTAAGAGCAGGCTTTACTCTGCCGTGTGTTGGCAAAATGCAGTACGTCCGTGACATCATTTTATGGGAAAAGGGGTGACGTCAAGATGAAAGAGACTGACGTAATGGTTTTGTTTTTGTTTTGTGTTTTTCCTCAAACGGACTTACTGCGGCTTTCTTTCCATGTTTCGGTCATATCAACCTACAACTGCATCCCTCGTTGTACATAGTGTCTGGCAAAATGTTCACCAGACCATGCTATGGGTTGTGCTCTGTCATTATGCCGCGAGACGCGATTGGCTGAATTCTGGGGGCTCGACCCTATTGTTTGACAGGAATGGAGTCGTCCCGTTCCGGGGTTTCACTGTTCAAATCTGCGTCGGGCATGGGCCATTGAGCGAATATTTTCTGACCAAGGCGGACATACGTACTTTCATGTTTGCGTCGTTTTCGTCTTATGTCCTGTAGACAAAATTTAATGTCCTAACTTTCTGAGTCAGCCAGGACGTATGTCCTACAACAGTTCCGGCTCGGCCATGGGTACGAAGCACTGCAGATCTATCCTTAAATCTATCCTATCGGTGGAGTGTCATATTGGTGTGGATCTCGAAATTGCATCAATGGACGACTCCACTCCTGTGAATCAGAAGGGTCGAGCCCCCAGAATTCAGCCAATCACGTCCCGCGGCATAATGAGCACAACGCATGGCGTGGTCTGGCCAGACACTACAACAGACAGTTGACGAGTGGGGTCGTCTGCTTTTGACACCTCTACTAGGACTTGAAACGCCCACCCCCCCCCCCCACCCCTTAGTCCCCCACTTCCCCCACCCTGCCCGGCACCGCCCCCTCATGGGTGAACAAAGAAACCAATTAAAGAGCAAAACAATAAGTACTTTGAAACACGCGTGCTGCATATTTGCGGATGTTTGTAGCTAATGCAGGACTCTCTATAACAGGCTGGACCAGTCCTACCACTTCAGTTCACGCCTCTTCCTGGTTTAACATATAAGTTAACATATTCATGTGTCATGACTAAGCTCTATTCACGCGTGCGCCGTTACATGTAGATGTGCATCTAAACACTGTATAAATAATAAAGAAACTTTGTTTAAGTGGAAAGGCTCGCTCGGCCACATTCAGTGTCAGTCTAACTGTAGCGTCACTCCGGGGTTAGTTTTGACCATAGGTCAGGAGAGAGAACTCTTCCACTCACCCAGCGTGTAGCCTCGTTAGCGCAGATGTTAGGTGAACCGTAATTCAAGGCCCCCCAAAAAGAAAATCGCTATCTGTTTCTGTTGAAAATGCGTGAGTTTCACTGTGAGTTTATTGCTAAAATAGAACAAATTAGTGGTGCCCTCAGATGTCGTCTGCGTGTTGTAGGTCTGCTGTGTTTGCTGATTTTTTTTTTCCTCCTGACATTCCTCGGCGCCGACATACTTCAGTGATACACTTTAGTTTAGGTTCGCTTCAGCAAGTCACCAAAGCGACACAGTATGATATACAGTATGCTCCACTTATAGCGGCCATGGGTTATACCGGACTCCGTTTATACCGACATAGCAAATCATTTCCCAGCCGGCCGAGAGCCTTCTTTAACATGACTAAAAACTCATCGGATAAAGCGGCCATCGGTTACACCGGACATCGGTTTGACCGGCCACGTTTTCACGTCCCCAGGATCCCTTTTCTCCTGATATATCGGACGGCGCAGTCGTTATACCGGACGCCACTATTCCGGTCATGTGTCCCACCTCATCCATGTACCAGGGGCCGACGATACTCTAGGGTATCGTCGGCCCCTGGTACAGGGATGGTCCCACCTCCGCTTATAACGGACGCAGCGCGCGTGCGACAAGGCACGAACACGGACTGCTGCATGAATCTAGAGAAACGATGACCTAATTCTAGGAAAATTGCTCGCGTTAGCTTCAGGTCAAGTTTCAAGTCGGTTTTGAATTAGCTTTCGCCTGGCACTTGTCATAAACAAAAGCGCGAAAAATGATTTAAAACAACCACGCATGGTCTGTTGGTTTGGGGTGTGTGTGCGTGTGTGTGTGTGTGTGTGTGTGTGTGTGTGTGTGTGTGTGTGTGTGTGTGTGTGTGTGTGTGTGTGTGTGTGTGTGTGTGTGAATATAACAACGTTTTACAGTGAATTTTATTTTATCTTATTGGTTGATCAATGACAGTTCAATAGTTGTTTACAAATTTGATTTAAATTATCTTGTAAATACTAAAAGATACACACGCACGGACGCGCGCGCGCGCACAGAGAGAGAGAGAGAGAGAGGGAGGAAATGTCTTCTATCCGGAAAATGTCCCTTATGTACGGAAACATCGGCTATACCGGAAAATTTCCGTTATATACGGAGACATCGGATTTAACGTCCACCAGGACGAAATTTGCCGCTATATCCGATGTTTTGGTTATACCAGACATCGGACAGAACGACACTAATAAAGTTCGTGTCCCAAGGGTGGCCGCTATAACCGGAGTTTACTGTAATATACTGTCAGCATCCAAGGGACACTACTCCTACAATACACTAACCATCATTACCTCCCTTACTTGATGGGGAAACCGGGGTGGTCGAATGGTAGAGCGTTGGACTTCTAATGCTCGGGTCGTGAGTTCGATCCCGGCTGGGGCCAAATATTTGTGCTGGCTTTTTCGTCGTTGCCCCGTCTTTGATATCACCCTATGTGGTGGAAAAAGACGTTAAACCCCCAAACACCCACCCACCCACCCCTTACTTGATGACGTCAAAAGATATCCCCACTTTTAGGGGCTGTTTTTCGCATGACTATACTACTAGTAGTGTTCAAGTAGTAATAATAAAAATAATGAACAGTATTTCTATAGCGCCTTCTCTCGCAGAAAACGACTTACAGTGCTAAAGCAAGCAAGCAAGCAAGCGCGCACGCACACACACACACACACACACACACACACACACACACACACACACACACCTCCTTACTTTCACTATGCTAAGAGACATAGATAAGTATGTCTCTCCTACACTGCAGCAGGTCACAGTACACAAACCTGCATTCATGTCACCTGGAGATCTAAATATGCGGGCATGTCAGTAAGCCTACGGTAATGTGCTTGTTGACCTGAACCGAACTGAAACGAGTGCAGAAACTATCCAGCCATGTAGGACACGTGGGCCTGCGGTAGTAAGCGTGTTGGCTCGAACTGAATTGAAAACAGTACAAAATGTATGCTGTGGTGGTGGTTGTTTAGGAGTTTAACGTCCTCTTCCACCACGTAAGGGTGATATCAAAGACGGGGCAACGCCGAGAAAAAGGCCAGCACAAATATTTGGCCCCAGCCGGGATACAAAATGTATGCAAGCAAACACTGCATGGGGTGTTTACATGCTGCAGACACTTTGACAGTGAGTTCGATTCCAGGCTTGGGAACCATAAGTTTTGTGTCGGCTTTTTCCTCGTTGCCTCACCTTTGGAAGCATCCGCATGTGGTGGAAAAAGGACGTTTAACTTCCCAAAACAATCTACCAAAGACGTATACTGGACGCACAAAACAGAGAGAGAGAGAGGGAGAGAGCTTCGTGGATTTTAGCCGGTTAATCGTCGACACATGATTCTATGTCTAGCCGGTTTGTCCAGTGTAACCCAGTCCAGGAACAAAGCCAAGAAATCCACCTCAGCCAAGAGTAAAAAGTACGCACTGTGCTATACAGCAAAAAAACACGTGCTTGTTCAGCTTAGGTCCAAGGCTGGAGCAACCGCACACCTCCTCCATACTTCAAACCAGTTTATTCTTTATTCGGCGTGCCTGTGTCTCGTGAAACCCAAGCTGGTGGAGTGTTTCAAGTGTTCGCCCGGGTCACGGTCGTGAATTCGAATATCGGCTGTTTGTGTTGGCTTTTTCCTCGTATTATCTCGTTGTCACTCGTACGTGGTGAAGAAGTACGTCAACCCCCCCCCCCCCCCAAACTATCAATCAACTTCTGCACGGACACAACTGACTCAGTCGTTTGAATGGTCTGGACTTGATCATACTGGTTTGCCGTTTACACTTTCTTGACAAGATCCCTTCGTTGAAGCAGTGTTTGCAACCTTTCACTAATACCATGGATCGTCAGAACATTCACTCAATCCCCTTCCTCCTGGCTGCTGTCGCCTTGTTTTGTGACGTCACTTCAGCGACTCTGGATGTCATCAACGTCACAGCTCCGGCAGGGAAAATAGGCGGGATAAGGGAGACAATCTCTCTTCCAGACTCCAGCGACGCCATCGTGACGTCATTCCGAGGAATACCTTACGCTCAGTCGCCAGTTGGGGAACTTAGGTTTCAGAAACCTGTCGCGAAGCCTGTTCCGCAAGAATACCTTCTGGCTGACAAGGAGAGCGTGGCCTGCGCGCAGAATCCGGACATGCTGAAAGACTGGGTGGCAGGACCTAGTGACATGAGTGAGGACTGCCTCAAGCTCAACGTGTACGTCCCTCAGGACTCAAAGTCCGCGCACCAGGCATCAGAGTCCGGTGCCCAGGGATCAGGGTCCGCTTCCCAGGGTTCAGGGTCCGGGGAATCCAAGCTGCCGGTTATGGTGTGGTTCTACGGAGGCGGCGCTGCGTTTCTGATTGGTCACACGAGAATCTATGATGGTCGGCGATTGGCTGGATTAGGGGGTGTGGTCGTCGTCACCGTCAACTATCGTCTCGGACCGCTTGGGTTCCTGTCGACAGAAGACAGCGTTGCCCCTGGCAACATGGGCCTGTGGGACCAGCACGCTGCATTGAGATGGGTTCACGACAACATCGCGGCCTTCGGGGGTGACCCTGACCTCGTGACTGTGTTTGGCGAATCCGCGGGCGCTGCCAGTGTCATCTACCAGCTCCTGTACCCCGGAAACAAAGGCCTGATCCACAGAGCTGTCGCGGAAAGCGGCAGCCCGTTATGTCCGTGGGCGTTCCAGCCGGGATCTGGCCGAGCGTACGCCGAGTGGCTGGCCGGGAGACTTGGGTGTCACGTGGTGGGGTCGGGCACGGCCAGAAGCCAATCAGTGGTCGACTGCTTGAGGTCCAAACCCTTCGCAGACATCGTCACCAACAGCAGTGTGGGCAGTCTTGCGGAGACTCTCTTCCGCGGGGTGTGGATCCCCACAGTGGACGGCGAGTTCCTCACCATGCCAGTCGGCCCTGATAGCTCTGGGGTTCTGGATCTGTTCCGAGACGTCGACCTCCTCATCGGAGCCAACGAGGACGACGGGGAGGTCATCGCCAAGGCCACGGTACAGGCGTTCTTCGAGTTTCGAACCGGACTGACCTTCAAGGACGACAACCTCACATCGGACGTCGTCAGGGAGACTTATCTGCCCCAAGTGATCAAGGATAGGTTCGGGATCAGCTCCCCGGCTGCGGAGGACATTCTGAAGCTGGTGTACGCAGACCACGTCAAGGCCACGGAGCGGAAACGAGCTTTGCAGGAGGTGCTGGACGTGACGTCAGACTACGAGTTCATCATGCCAGCTCTCATCACGGCCGACAACCACGCTCGCGTTTCCAGCTCCCTTGGCTCCTGTGGGATAGCTTCCCCTGAGCCGTCTGAGTGTGACGATTTAGGTGCTGAAAGGAATGCACCAAAAGCGACCTATGTCTACGTGTTTGGATACCAGTATCCCTACGTGGAGCGTCCTGATTGGCTGGAGGGAGCTGCCCATGGCGACGAGCTGCCCTTCGTGTTCGGGCTGCCGGACTCCATGAAGGAGGCGTTCAACCTGACGGCCGCCCGCGTGCAACAGTTGTGGCCGTTTGCGAAAACCATCATGACGTACTGGACCAACTTCGCAAAGACAGGGTAAGGCAGAGTCAGTACGCTTGCACACATCTACCGTCATCAGGATTTGGAAAATGGCCTCAAAATGCCTTTATAATGTTATTCCGTATTTAATTAGCCTTAGGCACCATAGTCACCCCTAAAAAAAAACTTCAATCTAGAAACAAAAATTGCAATGCATACACTATTTAGGGGCACGCGCCTAGAATAGAAATGTGATGTTGGTCCCCTGAAAAGGGATCGAGGTTGCATAGTGGCCAGTGTTTCGGCCTTGGAGGTCTTGCCAGTATATAGACACATTGATATTATTCATGAATGTAAAGATCAGACAGTTCTGAGTTTCAGGGATAGGTTCATTACTTATTCACATTTTGACATTTGAGACAAACAGACTTCAGCACATACAATAGCTACTGCTGTGCTGATCCTGCTTTACCTGTGGAAAATGAGACGAACTTGATCCTCCCAGCCCCTCTAGTGTCCCCATTTCTTGTTCTACCTTCCGGATAGCCGACCTCTTTCCAGTGTCGAGTCGGGTGACGTTACTGATTAGTGTGTTATCAGCCTTGGCGCTCTCTCGCTCTCTCTCTCTCTCTCTCTCTCTGTACGTGTGTGTGTGTGTGTGTGTGTGTGTGTGTGTGTGTGTGTGTGTGTGTGTGTGTGTTTAACAATTATGCAGTAGTTGTAGTAACGGCAAGTTAGAAAATTGACATTTGTGTAAACTGAAACTTCTACCGTTGAGAAATGAAGACTCTCTCTCTCTCTCTCTCTCTCTCTCTCTCTCTCTGCTTGTGTGTATGTGTGTAGGATGGGGATGGGGGGGGAGGAGTTGGTGTAGGGGGGTGGGGCGTGTGTGTGGGGGGGGGGGCGGGTGGAAGGGAGCGGGGCTGGTAGAGGGTTAGCGGAATTCGCAGCAGAAATTATCTAAGTGAGCCGCGGTAAAAACGTAATTCTCTGTGTGTGTGTGTGTGTGTGTGTGTGTGTGTGTGTGTGTGTGTGTGTGTGTGTGTGTGTGTGACTGTGTGTGTGTGTGTGTGTGTGTGTGTGTGTGTGTGTGTAAAATATTATCTCCAGGGATCCTACCAAGCCAGTATCTGTGCCCGTCCCGTGGCCTCGCTACAGCACACGGTCAAAACAGATCATCACCCTAAAACCAGACATGACCTCCGACACGGCCTTGACTTCTGACCCCTTTCCACAGAGATCACGGCTCTGGAAGGAAAGCCTACCAGGAATCGTTGCCATGGAGATGAACCAGTGTTACAGAGGTATGACAACTGAAGACAATGCTCAAGTTTCAGTGGGAGAGAGCTTGATTGATAAAACAGCACTGGGTATCCGATTTCAATACAGTGAACAAGACCTTTTCATTTCCGCCAACTTAATCGCAAGTGTGCTATGCCAATTGTCTCTGAGCAGACATGTACGGAAAACAAACTGTTTCTAGTCAAAGGGAGGCAACAGCTTTACTGAGCGCTTTGGCTACAGGACACAGATGCAAATTTCAAGAAAAACGCTATGTATTCCTCTTAAACATAACGTTGCATATGACACCCTAGAAATGGTTTAAAATTCACACCAAAAAATCACAAAAATCCGGCAGCCATAGACTCATGTGTAGAGTAAATTTCAACAAATTCCAATAATCCGGGTTGGGTTTTGGGTTTTTTGGGGTTTTTTTGCAATGTTAGCAGCGACCACATACCCACTCATTCTTCTGTCGTCTGCTGGCTCTTGTGCCACTGACGCAACATCATAAATCATAGCAGATGCTACATGTTGTAGAGATCGCGAAAAGCCACTGCATTTCGATGGAAATTTCTAGACCATCCCAGACTGCTGGTGCAGTAACGTCAGTAGATTACGTCACCTTGGAAAGATTTCGAACTTGCCAGTAAGTTGAGGAATGTTCTAGATCTGACCTGTTTAGTATATAAGCAGCCCTGCAAAGCGTTCTGGGTTCTTCTTCTTTCATGAATTTGTTCTCCACGCATCTTCTGTTAATAAAGTATTGGAGTTTTGTCCTGTTGTATCCCGTGTCTTCTCTGCGAGTGCACCAAGAGAGCGACATAGCAGGAGTAAAATACAACACTACAATTATTATAGACTATCTATGTCGCCAGTGAGTTGCATCTTCGATCTGTACTGTGCAGAGCCAGTGGACGTGAGCAGTGGTCAGCCTGTAGTGACCGTCAACAACACCGCCATCTTTGGTCAACAGACACGGGTGGCTGGTCGTCCGCTGTGGACGTTTCTGGGTATTCCTTTCGCCGCGCCACCTGTCGGGGATCTGAGGTAAACTGACTGGAGGGGACGTTACCAGGCAGCATCAAATACCATACATCTGTAGTTCATCTGTAGTCTCTGGTAGCACCATCAGTAGTCGCTGTACATGTACTGTCAGAGTAGTGGGATGTGGGGTGACCCTGTGCATCAGCGGGTGATGATGATGATGATGACGACGACGACGATGGTGGTGGTGGTGACGACGGCGACGATGATGATGATGATGATGATCGTGTCTTCAATGACAGGGGGGTGGGTGGGTGTTTGGGGGTTTAACGTCCTTTTCCACCACATAGTCAATGACAGGGGGAGCCGGGACAGCCGCATTGTAGAGGGTTGGACTTTCAATGCTCGGGTCGTGAGTTCGAATCCCGGCTAGGGCCAAATGTTTGTGCTGGCCTTTTTTTTTTTTTTTTCGTTGCCCCGTCTTTGATATCCCCCGTACGTGGTGGAAAAGGACGTTAAACTCCCAAACACCCACCCACACACCCTTCAATGCCAGCTGTGATATCTCTTTAACAGAACGCTAGTTACTATCTGATTGCGCTGCCAATGTTTGTTTGTTTGTTGGTTTTTTTGTTGTTGTTGTTGTTGTTTTGGTTTTTTTTTAGAAACCAGAGGCCGTTGGTTATTCTAGAAAACACTATGTAAGAGTCTTTCTTCCTTGTTCCACTTTGAAAATTCTAATTTAATTTTGTTTTTAATACGGTGATAATGTCCTCCCATAAAACTGTACCTTTGTCTCACCATACCATACAACCCGTTCAGATTCAAGAAGCCAGAGCCGCTGACGTCATTACCCTCGGTGCTGAACGCTACGTCATACAAGGCAGCGTGTCTCTCCGTGTATCCGGGCGACGGACAGAGCGAGGACTGCCTGTATCTGAACGTGATCGTTCCTGCCAGCGCCTCCCCCACTCACGCTTCGTCCCGCCCCCTGCCTGTCATGGTGTGGATCCACGGCGGTGGTTACGTCACAGGCTCTGCTGCTGATAATGACGGGAGTCTTCTGGCTGCCGAGAATGACGTCATCGTCGTAACTCTGAATTATAGGTGAGGCCGGCGGTGGCAGGGTTCATCATCATAATATATACTTACTCATGGGGGACTGTCGGTGGGGTAGTGGATCCTGTCACCAACGCGAGAGGTTGGAGGTTCGAGTCCCACTTAGGGCATCAGGTTCAGTTTTCACTTCTAGTATTTGTCACCGTTCATTCAGGCCAGTCGTCGGGGGTGGGGGTGGGGGAGGGGGGTCTTTCCGGGTACTCCGGCTTCCTCCGTCTCTGCTGTGCAATTGTTCAATCGACGACAGTTGAAAGTGAATGCAATTCTAAATTCAGAAACTTGTGTAGCTGAGCTGAGCCGTCGCACCACACGACTGCAAAGTGTCATTAAATGTGCACGATTCACGTGAGCGTGCGTGTTGGGTTCTCGGAGCCAAGCAAATGAGAAGAGGGCTCACATATAGTCAAATTCATATTAGTGTTATTATATATGTAAACAAAGATGCATGGAGCAGCCGTGTATGGGGGGAGCCGGGGTGGCCGAATGGTAGAGCGTTGGGCTTCTCATGCTCGGGTCGTGAGTTCGTATCCCGGCTGGAGCCAAAATATTTGTGCTGGCTTTGTCATCGTTGCCCCGTCTTTGATATCACACGTATGTGGTGGAAAGGACGTTAAACTCCCGAACACCCCCCCCCCAACCCCCCCCCCCCCCCAACATCAAACTACATGTGCATCCCTCGGTGTAGTGTCGGGCAAAAAGTTTGCCAGACTATTCCACGTGTTGTGCTCATTATGCCGCGGGACGCGATTGGCTGAATTCTGGGGGCTCGACCCTTCTGATTGACAGGAGTGGAGTCGTCCTGCCATGAGAAGTTATGAAAAGACGATGAGGGTGTAAGTGACCAACTTAGTGACGACGACGACGACGACGACGATGATGATGATGATGATAATGATGATGATGATATCGTCACTATGCGCATGATATCTACTCGTATTTGGTACAGGTGCGTCAAAGCTCACGAATATGGTTACGTTTCGTGCCCATCTGTCCAGGCTGGGTGCTTTCGGGTTCCTGAGCACCCAGGACGAGGCTGCGCCAGGGAATGCCGGGCTGTGGGACCAGCATGCCGCCCTATCGTGGGTCAAGGTCAACATCGGCAGCTTTGGCGGTGACCCGGATGCCATCACCGTCTTCGGCGAGTCGGCTGGAGGCAAGAGCGTCTCTTTTCTGGTGAGGGGGCCGTGAGACGGCCATGAATGCGGTCTTAAATGGTCATCTTCTGTCTTTACTAGGATCACATAATCGTTTTTAGCTGTTTTGGTAGTGTCTGGTACTAATAATAATAACTGAGTATTGTATAGGCGCTTTACCCAATTTCTTGAATCGGCTGGAACTGAACCCAACACGCACGCTCACGTGAATAACACGCATTCTCTCACACATTGGACATGAACACATAACAATCACGTGGCGCGAAGGGTCAGCTCAGCTATTTGAGTTTCGGAATTTAGATTTGCATTTATTTCAAATTTTGTGGGCTGAACATTTCCAAAGTCTACCATCGTACCGCTTATAGATACAAGTCAAGTCAAGATTTTATTGGGGACCCTCTGGGTGCATAGAAAGACGCGTTGAAAGCGATTGAAAGCTGGTTGCATGTGTAGTGGGGGTCAGGGGTCGCTCGCTGGTTGAGTGATCACGAGCTCCCATTGTGATGTGTTAGTTTGTCATGTTGTAGACAGTGTAAAGTCCTGATTTTTTTGTCAAGCTGTTTCAGTCATGATGCTTGTGGACTGTGTTGGTCTGAGAGACCGGTCGGACATAGATCGTTTCAAGTCTGACTTGAAAACGCCTCCTTTCCGGCCTGGTTTTCGACTAGGTCCGCTTACCTCCTCCTGATTCAGCTGCTGCTGCTGCTCTGTGTGTGTGTGTGTGTGTGTGTGTGTGTGTGTGTGTGTGTGTGTGTGTGTGTGTGTGTGTGTGTGTTGGTATGAGTGCGGGAGTACGCGCATTGACTCACTTTGTGAGACTTTTGCGCCATATAAGTACAATTTATTATAATTATTATTATGTTGATGATATAATTATTACATGGCATTTGCATAGTGCTAAGAGTCGCTAATTTCTTTCGTCTGTGGCAGGCTACGTCACCATACAGTGGCCCCCTGATCCAGCGTGCCATAATGCAGAGTGGCACAATCTACTGTCCCACCGCCCTGCACTGGAAACCCGTGAACACAGCCGTTCGGCTTGGCAAGGCACTCGACTGTGACGTCAGTTCCCATCAGGTCATGGTCGACTGCTTACGACACAAACCGGTGGGTCGCCTTTTCCAGACTTCGGAGAAAGCTTGGAATCAGTCGGTTAATTTCGCAGTCTTTCAAATTTTGACTATGACAGTGAAAGCTATGATGACGGTACATGAAACAAAGCTACGTGCTAGCGATATGAATAGGCTTAGTTATGAAAAGACGATGAGGGTGTAAGTGACCAACTTAGTGACGACGACGACGACGACGATGATGATGATGATGATGATGATGTCGTCACAGGCGGTCCGTCTGGCTTTCCTGTCCGGTAAACTGTGGGACGAGGACCCGGTCCGAAAGCTGATCGACTTTGGCTGGTCCCCTGTGGAGGACGGAGACTTTGTACCGGTCCTTTACAACCAGGACGGTTCCCTCGCCCATGTACATCACTTCCGGGGCAGCGTCATGCTGGGTATCAACAACAACGAGGGCGCCCTCCTGAAAATGTGGCGCATACCAGAGGCCTCGAGGCTGGACCCTGCCATCGAGGAGGAGCTGCACGATAGACAGTTCTTTACCAACGACTTTCTGCACGAGGTTCTGGCTCAGATGTTCAAAACCCTTCCGGACGACTCACCCTCGTTCCGAGCAGCGGCCGAGGCGGTGAGTTACGTGTACCGAGACTGGGCGAGCCCTGAGTCCAACCTCACGGACATGGAGCTGTACGGTGCCTTCGGAGAGCAAGCCTACATGGCCCCAGCCTTCCAGTACCTAACACAGCTGCTGAGGTCAAAATCAGAGTCTCCTTCGTTGCCGGAGCAGCGTGCCTACCTGTACGTGTTCGACCACTACCCGCTTGGCGGTGAGCAGAACTTTCTGGGCGGGATGAAGCATGGCGATGACGTGGCCTACACCTTTGGGGAGGTCGAGGACAAGTTCCGCGAGATGGGCGTGCCTGACGATGTCGTTACCAGGGAGACCATTCTGGGTAGACACTTCAGGACACTGCTGACCAACTTTGCGAAAACTGGGTTAGTACATGTTGTTGTTGTTGATGTTGTTGTTTCTCTGTTGCAGATCCTCAACAGTTATACAAATACTTTCCTGTACTACAAAATGTTGATCTCCTCGTGCGTGCGTGCGTGCGTGCGTGCGTGCGTGCGTGCGTGCGTGCGTGTGTGTGTGTGTGTGTGTGTGTGTGTGTGTGTGTGTGTGTGTGTGTGTGTGTGTGTGCGCGACGCGCACTTTCTCCTTGGCCGGTATTTGTCAGTTTGTCAGTGCTCTCTCTCTCTCTCTCTCTCTCTCTCTCTCTTTGCGTTTTAAACATAGTTTGCTCATCAGCCTTTGCAAGTGCACCGGAAAAACGCTTCAAAACATTTATGGAAACCTCGGTTTCTACTGCCGAGCTCTACACTGTCTGTGCAAATAAACACGAACTCTTGGCGCTGCAAAAGAGGGAGGCTGACACGCAGAGAATAAGTGTGAACATTTTATTATCATTTTTACCCAGCGCACTCTGCCAAGTTCTTTGAGTTGCCTGAAGATTAGTTGCAGCAAGCGATGTAACGGATAATGAGATGTTCTTGGTCTGTTTTGGGTTGTTGTTTGGTGGTGGTTGTTGTTGTTGTTGTTGTTGTTTGTTTTGTTTTTGTTAGTTTTTGTTTTGGGGTTTTTTTGTTTGTCGTTTTGTTTTTTGTTTGTTGTGTTGTTGTTGTTGTTGGTTTTTTTGTTGTTGTGGTTGTTGTGTTTTGTGTTTTTTTTTGTTTTGTTTTTTTTTTGGGGGGGGGGGTGTTGTTTTTTTTGGAGGGTGGTTGTTATTGTTGTTGTTTTGTTGTGTTTTCCCCTCGTTTCGTTGATATGGGGCGGTCGGTGGTCTAGTGGTTAAGAGACTTGTCACCAATGCGAGAGGTCAGGGGTTCGAGCCCCACTCGGGGCAAAGAATTTTTCCTTCTCGTATGTGGCACCGTTCATTCGGGCCGATCGTCGGGGGTTCTCTCCGGGTACTCCGGCTTCCTCCCCCTCTGCTTTGGAAATGTTCAGCCCACAAAATGTGAAAATAAATGCATATCTAAATTCCGAAATTTAAATAGCTGAGCTGACCCTTCGCACCACGTGATTGTAATACGTTTATGTCTTGTGTGTGAGAGAATGCGTGTGATTCACGTGAGCGTGCGTGTTGGGTTTAGCTCGCGGCGCTTTGAGCCAAAATATTTGGGATAAAGCGCCTATATTAATGCGATTATTATTATTATTATTATTATACAGTAGTCTCCGTCAGTGGTTTTTGTGGGAGGCCGAGTGTGTAGCATTAAGTGGAATGCTGGGCATTTGGGCATTTGCGCTGGGTTCTTCTTCTTCATTTTACACCTCTGCGTCCTGTACTATGCATAATATCGAACAAATCAGGCGTTTAGGCTGGAACCATGATCACTACTGACTTTTCTTAGCGTGCAGCCACTGTACGCTCAAGCTATAATTAGAACACGCGCACCTACCTCAGCGCTAAATACGCGTCCACGGCTCAACTCTACCGTAACAACTTGACAGAAGTGACTGTTTTGGGTACACACGCACACGGTCGGTGAACACTTTCTACAATGCTTTTCTTGTTCGCTAGACGTGCATCTAAAGTTTCTTACCGGGTATGCACCCAAGTTTCCAGTCCGGCAAATCAGGCGTTAGTCAGTTGGCAGATGGAGTCCGTGAGAGAGGAATGAATATAGTATGCGGTTAATTCTCTCTCTGTGCCGGCTGAAGTCCCTAACTCACGTTCACAACGCTTTGCTGCAGAGGCCCGACTGATTTATGGTATCGCCAGCTTTCTAGTTTTCTCCTCAGACACTGATCATAACTTGAAGTGTTGACCTAAATACAGCGCTAGCAAAACAGGTTTCTATCAGTTAAAGGGAAGTAATCACCTGTTAGTCCTATGCTACTGGGAGAGTAAATTTGAGATGATAACTTATAACTGATTATCATCTCAAGTTCTTTGCTGTACGGTGAATTTGCGCCAGGATAAATGTCAAGTTCACGTTGTTTTCTGCCCTGTCTCCAGGGACCTACTCAGACACTGATCACTATGATAAAGTGTTGAACTAAAAATCACTATCACTGAAAACCGGCGGGTTTCTATCTAGGGGGAAGCAACCACCTGTTAGTATGCTACTGGAAAACCCTCTAAGCATAGAAAGAGTTAAATCTGAGATGATAACTCAGCCGGTTATAACTGATTATCATCTTCTTTGCTGCATGGTGAATTTGCGCCAGGATAAATGTCAAGTTCACGTTGTTTTCTGCCCTGTCTCCAGGGACCTACTCAGACACTGATCACTATGATAAAGTGTTGAACTAAAAATCACTATCACTGAAAACCGGCGGGTTTCTATCTAGGGGGAAGCAACCCGCCTGTTAGTATGCTACTGGAAAACCCTCTAAGCATAGAAAGAGTTAAATCTGAGATGATAACTCAGCCGGTTATAACTGATTATCATCTTCTTTGCTGCATGGTGAATTTGCGCCAGGATAAATGTCAAGTTCACGTTGTTTTCTGCCCTGTCTCCAGGGACCTACTCAGACACTGATCACTATGATAAAGTGTTGAACTAAAAATCACTATCACTGAAAACCGGCGGGTTTCTATCTAGGGGGAAGCAACCCGCCTGTTAGTATGCTACTGGAAAACCCTCTAAGCATAGAGAGAGTTAAATCTGAGATGATAACTCAGCCGGTTGTAACTGATTATCATCTTCTTTGCTGTACGGTGAATTTGCGCCAGGATAAATGTCAAGTTCACGTTGTTTTCTGTCCTGTCTCCAGGGACCTACTCAGACACTGATCACTATGATAAAGTGTTTGAACTAAAAATCACTATCACTGAAAACCGGCGGGTTTCTATCCAGGGGGAAGCAACCACCTGTTAGTATGCTACTGGAAAACCCTCTAAGCATAGAGAGAGTTAAATCTGAGATGATAACTCAGTTATAACTGATTATCATCTTCTTTGCTGCATGGCGGTAAATTTGCGCCATGGATAAAAGAATGTTCACGTTGTTTTCTGCCCTGTCTCCAGGGACCTACTCAGGCACTGCCGGATCACTATGATTAAGTGTTGAACTAAACTAGTACAGCGCTATCACTGAAAACCGGCGGGTTTCTATCTAGGGGGAAGCAACCACCTGTTAGTATGCTACTGGAAAACCCTCTAAGCATAGAGAGAGTTAAATCTGAGATGATAACTCAGTTATAACTGATTATCATCTTCATTGCTGC